>VWZT01014981.1:227078-274972 GCA_013397055.1 Pachycephala philippinensis
TATTACTATTATTACTATTATTACTATTATTACTATTACTACTATTATTACTATTATTATTATTGGTAGTCTTGGGTTAATATCCATACTGATATTGCTGGTTTAGTAGGAACTATTCCTGGCCTTAAGAACAGTTTTACAACTCAGACTCCAGTCTTGTTCTCAGCAGCTGTCAGCATCTTCAGGGTCATCTGAATTGTGCCCGGGGTGGATTTAATGCTGTGTCTGTCTGACACAGCTTTGAGCAGCAGTAGTTTTTGTTCCTGTCCATGGGGTCATGTGTCCCAGCTGCCTGGCTCAGATGCTTCTCCTGATGCTAAGTGTTGGGGTGAGGGTGAGGTGGCAGATTGTCTCTTTTTTTCATCAATCTTTGCTCTGTCAGAATTGTAGGAGGCCTTTTTGCCCTGTTAGTCTCGACACCAGAAGCCCAAATATCTTCTTACACTCTGCCAGCATAAAATGACCTCAAAATGTTCTTAAATTACAGTGTGCTGTATATTCACTCACAGTTTAAAGCTCTTTGTAATGCTTGGTGCCAGAGTAGTGCCAAATATAAATCAGAACCAATATAAATCAGGGCTCCTTTAATGTACTTTGCAGAGTGGGAACTAGAAAGTTTAGAATCAAGTAACAGTCTCTTTTCTCTGGTATGAGACTCATACTAATTTATGTTCTGATCACTAATGCATGGAATCATTTGTACCCTATTATTAAGGAAATATGTTACCTCCTTAACATAACTTTTCCTCATTCTTAAGTTAAAACAATTTTCTGCATCATATTAATTTCCCATCAAAAAACCCCAAAACATCTATTTTAATGAAATTACGCAATTATATTAAAAGACGAAAATATTTTGGATGACAGAAGGAAGGAATTTCTTAGTGTCCAGCCACTGTTTTTACTATCTGTCCATCATTTACAACAAAAGCAGTCTGAGTAATAAGATCATGTTTTGTAGTATGACTTGGAGACTAAATTTAGCTCTTTAGTCTTTTGTTATTAGCAGCCTTGTTAATCTAGCTGAACAAAGAAGCTTAGATCCGTATGACAATGGGATTTATTAGACACACATCAAAACTTAATATTGTCCTGTAAGAACAGCTCACTGTAAGTGGATCTCAACTGAGATTTTTTTCTTATCTAGCTACTCTAACTGGATTCCTGGAGCTAATTGTCAGGCTTTACTCTTCTGTGGGATTGTGCAGTCCATGCCTTCTAAGCCTTGCAGCTAGTTCCTTAAATATTTACTCTCCTTTCTTCCCAGAAATTGCTTTCTTCATGAGACCTGTGGGTATCTCTTGGCTTGGCACTTGGCATAGTAAAAGAATAAACAACATTTCAAGAAAAAAAAGTGCTCTTAAAAATGTGATTTTCTAACAATTGACACTTTTGAAAAGTTATTTTACCACAAGCTCAAGTCTTAAAAAGTGTAACAAAATAAAGCATTTTAGAAGTTTCCTTTATGTCTGATTTTACCTTTGCATTTAGTCTGATAGGTCATGGTTGAAATGGGGAAGACTTCTCTTAATCAATCTTTTTCTGTTTTTTCTTCTCTGGGAGCAATAAATCCCCTTGTAACAAAATACAGTGTGTCTTCTGTCTGGATTTGGTATCTTACTAAAATACCTAGCATTGCTTTTTAATTTAAAAAAAAAATTCTTTTTTTTTTTCTAAAGATCCATCAGCTGTTCTGATGCCTGATTCCAGTAAGACAAATTCTGCTAGGCAGTACCCTGTAATTGTTTAAGGTTTTGTTCAGTTTAAATATGAATGCTGATTACCTTCAGCCATAAGTCAACTATCAGGTGCAACAATTTTCTCAGATATATTTGAGGAGAAAGTTGGGAAGGTTCAGAACAAGATGAAGGAGATCTACCAAGGAGTCCCCAAGAAATAATGACAGACAAACTGAGGTAGACAGATCTGCTCCATTGCAGCACATAAATTTTAAGGAAATAAAATAAAGAAAAAGAGAAAAAATAAGGTAAAAATAACTTGGTAAGAACCACCTTGGGAAATATAAAGAGTATATATTTTTTTACCCTTTAAAAAGTGGTTTTATTGCTTCACAAACTTTGGCAAAAGAGTTTATTTATCATTTAGATGACCCTATATATCTGTTTGCTACTGTTTTCACTTTTAAATATAAGGTTGCCTTTTCCCATTTTGAGTGAGTTTAAAAGTTCCTTATTTTAAAATATATTCCTAATGTATAGCCTTGTCTTTACCGAAACTCCCATTTGTCCCCAGCAGATTTGGAAACATTTTCTTACTTTTCTTTTTCTAATACTGTTACATACAGAAGTCTGTAATATTTACTCTTGGTCTTTTCTGCTCTTGTCGAATCTGTTCTCTTCTGGTGCTTTGTCATGCCCTGCTGTTGAACTCTGATTATTCAAATGCACAATGCACAATTCAAAAATTAGGTCTTCCTAAAGACCTGAGGAAATTTCAGGTCAGCTGTTAGGATAATCAAGTGTCTGGTACATTCTCTTCCAAAGTGTGAAGGAGACTAAGGAACAGCAATAACAGACTTCTGCATCTTCAAAGCATAGATTTCTCAGTTCTTTAAAATTTTATTTTCTGAAAGCAGAGACTTCTTCTATATTTCAATATGTGAAGCTCTTTATGTTGAATTCAGCCTGCTTGCAAGATGACCTGTTATTCTCACATTCAGAATCAGTTCAACTGTCGCAGAAAGCAACTATAGGCAGACTTTCCTCAGTTTATATAATCCATATTTTACATCTGAACAGTCTTTTTATCATTTGAAAATCAATGTTACCCTTTTTGATTTTTTTTAAAATCAAAACTGATACTAAAAGAGTTAACCTCTGTAAATATAAGTTCAGTGAACTCAGACAGAAGGCCACTTTTTGAGATTCAGAAAGAAATCTTAAATTTCTTTTAGGTTTATTGGCGATTTCCTATCATGCATTTGGCTTCACTCTCTATTATTGTCTTCCTTCTAATTCAAATAATTTAACCACTGTTCTCTTCCATATGTCTGCTAAGTGGCCATGGAAGGAGATTACATAAAATACAAAACCAGGCCTTCAGGTTTGTTTTTTTTTTCCTTCTAATACAGTTTTTCAAACCCAAATCAATTATAAGTTTTCTTTTTTCCAGGTATTTTATGTCTGACTCGTGAAATTATGACCAGAAATGCCATATCAGAATCTTCATTCCATAGCACAGAAGCATTAAAAGGCCATAACATCAGTGATCTACCAACTGTGACTTTGATTAGGAAGGAATTTGTTATAGCAGTCATCCCGAGTGGGTCTTGGGGTAGACAGGAATTGCCAGTGTTAATCAGGAGCTCAAGTTCTTGTTTCCTACCTTCTATGCATATACCTTTTAACTCTATAAATTGCTAGGTTTTTTTTTTCTTCATCTTGTATTTTTGTGATTTTTTTTTTTTTTAATATTTTTAGAGTACATTTGATTTTAATGCAAGCATCTCTATCTCCTGCAGGAAGAATCTAGATGGCGATACCTGTCAGTAAGCAAGTTGTCCTCAGGCAATATCATATCCAACCCAAATGAAGTATTTATAGAAGAACATGGACTAACTCACCACTTCTGTAGTTACACAGTTAATATGGCATGCTTTCGCCTCACACATTTGATAGTTTATTCAGAAACACATATTCTCTTTTCAGGCTCAAATGTTATTGACAATGAAGTCTTGGATGCCTTGCATCTGTTTATTATTCAACAACCTCAGAGGAACTCAATTACTAATAAGTCGTTATTGCCTGTGAATCTCTCAGTCTCCTAATTTTGCTCTCCCCCATTTCAGCAGTGTTCAATCATGTGATGTTGTCTCTCCCCTTCAAAGGCAACCAATGGCCAGCAAAAGTATATGAATAAATCATTACTAATTCTGTCTGCATTTCTAAGAATGCCAAAATGCAGAATGCTATATTTGAAGAAAATAGACCAGAAAAGAGAAAAAATGAGTGGCCCTCTCTCTAAAGGATGGTATTATAACAATAAACTGTATAGATACTGTTTGACTTCTCTTATGACAGAAGATAAATAGAGATATGATAAATTTCATTAATATAAGCAACTTTCTGTTTCCTTACTGCTGGCCATGTTAAAAGCACTTAGCTCACAGCTTTCAGCGTTAACATATCACCTGTTCTTGTGTTGCTCAAGGCTTTAACCACCTTGGAAAACCCCTGGGGATGGAGACTGTGGAATCTCTCTGGGCAGGCTGCTCCACTGCTTGCTCCAGCATTGTGTCTCCCTTTGCAATGTCAGCCCAGAAACTGTGCTGCATTCCCCCTTTGTCTGAGGTTGGTGTCACACACCCAGAGAACAAAGGCACCTTACAGAAGCACTAATGAGAATGTGTAGTAGAAGAGCAGTAAATCTGCATTATGTGTCTAGGCTGGGATCTGACCTTACAGGGGTATAAGAAAAGGCTTATCTGATCCCCAGAGTGCCACGGTCACAGCTGGAAATAAAGGCTTGAAAAATAAACTTTATGATAGCTGCTAATATTACAAATTGTAGCACTATGGAATAAATCACAGGAGCCATGAAATGCAACATACGGTACCCTATTCTCAGCCAAATGATTTATTCATGAATGTTCGTAATTCAAATGAATTGGCCATGAATATTCATGGTACTCCGTTGTAACTAGATATTGTAAGGAAATCTAGGCTAATTAGAACAGAGGCTCTTTGGTAGCATTTGCCTAGTGGCAGTGGGAACATTTTGGAAGTTGGAATTCCTTACTGGAGTCCCAGCTGTAACTACTTCATGTGATTGAATGAGTACAGAGGTCAACAAAGCAAATGTGTAGTACTGCTTGGATGTAGTCTGCTGGCATCTACCCAGTCTATTAGTAGAATATGCACCATTAAACCATGAATATTACATAACTTACTGCTAGTAAAACAGTAGACATTCATGCAGAGCAAGCCTTAAGCACAAGTAAGTCAAGTGGCTTTTGGGCTGTGTTCCAGTAGGCACAAGAGGTCAATTTCTGCTCACAGTTGCATTAGTGCAAATTCACTGATTTCAATTAAGTTCCATTGGTGTGAATACAAGACAAATTTGGCTCTGTCTACAGACTCATAACTCACAAACTGGCAATTTTCTTTTCCAGTAACAGCCCTGAGAAAAAAAAAAAAATTATATCAAGGTTTTTTTTTATCTATTTCCAGTGATATAGGCTCAGGTTAAAATCTGGCATTACATTTGTTTGTTTGTTTGTTTTCTAAGACACATCAGCAGGAAAAGATTTTTGTTTTTCTCTGTTCCTCTCACTTAAAAAAAAAAAAAATCCTGTATAGAACGTCTGAAAACACATATAGACAGATCTACAAGAGATTTACCATTGATGACAAAGAAAAGAGAAGCATCAAAAAAACATAATAGCTGGATCTTTCTTCATCTAGAGAATGACAAGCAGGTAAGATCCTTAAGGAGTTCTTACATTCGTATTTTCTAAGTGCACACAAGACAACTCTGATTTGGTGTCCTGAATATCACAAATCCCATCATTTTCTCGAATAATTGTTTTTATCAAGACCAGGTCTTCTGATCAACTGACTTAATTTGAAGATACAGAAGTGATGAGTCATTTGTCTTACAGTTGATATCTATGAGTCAAACACACACATATGATCTGGATATCTAAGGTGTAGGCACTGCAAGGGTGTAATGCACAGGACAGATTTCTAAACCATGAAAGGTAAATCATGAATATGAAGAGTTTCTAGATAAAAAAGAGAGCTCAGATGATGCTTACGTTACATAGGCTTCATCGCACTAGAGCTCTCCCCAGCAGAAAAATTTCCCCAGGAAAATCCAGGATTTCCCCCAGCAAATAGCTCAAATATTCATTTCACTGGTAAAATATGCATGTGAGTTCTGATATAATGTTTTCTGGCTTCAGCTTTCTCCCAGAGCTGGCAGGAACCTCTGGGGGAAAAAAAAAAAAAAAAAAAACTAAGAAGAGGAAATAATTCCTGCAGGAAATGCTTCTACTATTTCTCTATGTGTTAATAAATGTCTTTCCTTGGCCATTGCCTCCTGTTATGACTTTGTTCTCTTTGTCACATGTGGTTATTATGGATTGCGATTATGTCACCTTGTAAACTTTTCTGGGATACACTGTTGATGTAGCTTTTTAAGCTTTTTTATTTCAGACCATACTTTGTTCGTGCAGTTTTCTTCTGAACCACCAAAACTTTCCAGTATTGCCAGTGAAACATGAACGCTGGAAATAAACACTCTTTTTCCCTCAAGTGCTGTAACCAAAAGTAAACACTATTTATCTCCATAAAATTTTACTTTTAACTATAGTGGTTTGCTAGTCTTTAAATTCATTATCTTTTTCTGTGTGTGACAGCCTCTGTTGTTCTCAAAGCTATTGTTTTCTAAAATATTTTCCGTAGGAAGGGTCTAAAAACCCTCTGTTTCCCGGATATATGATGCTACATTTAACTCCCCTCAGAAGAATGTGATTCTGAGTAGCATAAAATTATACTGCTGAGATATTCCTTATTAATCTTCATTTCTTCATGTTGCCCTTATACTTCATCAATTATAATTTTATTCTTTGCTTGCAGGTCATTGATAAAATATATTAAATACAAGAACTCTGGTAGACACTCTTTTGGGACACCTGATCTATCTACCCTCATCTATGTAACATTTTATTCTTAATTATATTTCTGGGTTACTAGACAGTTTTCAGTAATGCGTCATGTACAAATCTGATGTACACATTGAGACAGAAAGAATTTAAGGAGTTTTTCAACTTGAGTGAGATCAAATAAATTAAGTTCCTTTGCTATTAACTAGATTGTTGTTGTGTGTTTATAAGGAAGGAAAAAATTACAAGCAGCAATCAGGTGGAAAAGATCCCCATTCTTCACCTCAAACTTTTGAAGGAAGAAAATAGAAGTGAACTTTGATTGGTCAGAGCCCACATTAAAATACTAAAGAGAGTGAAAAAAAAAAATAAAAGGAGAGAAAAACAAAACTGAGCAGAAGATAAAGGAAGTATAATCAACATAAGCACAGCAGGAGAGTCTTTGAGTGCCTTGGATGTGACAAAGGGTGCTCTCAATCCGAGCTTGTAGAACACAGCAGTTTTGCTCTGCACTTGATTTATATTGTGCCCCTTCTATGGAATCAATTGCTCGAATGCTGGCAAGAGCTCCGTGCTGCTCCATTAAATGTGAGACCCACTGTGCTGCAGGGTACTGATTAGCATGGACAGGAACAGACAGTAATGCCTGCAAATTCATTGCAGCCAAATTTTTAAAAACTATCAAGTCATAACTTAACAAGAAACCCAATTAGTGCTCAAATATCTTCTCTATTTTCTCTAGCTTGGCATAACTGTTGTTAAAATAGATTAAAACCAATGTATAACTGCCAGAGTGCAAAATGATATTACAAAATAAATATTCTAAATAAACTGTTCTCCTCTATATTCAACCCAAGATATAGAAATACACTATTGTATTGATGAAAAATGAAGATCACTTTGAATTTGTGAAATGATTATACATGTACCACAAATGAACAATGAAATAACATTTTTCCACCTGCATGCATATGATCTATTTCTGATGACTTGAAATGACATATTTCAATTATTCTTTTTCATTTTTCCCTTAACAATTATTCTTGCTATTTGTATGTATTTGATTAGTCATAATAATTTCTTTTATATACCATAGGAAACAAAAAATGGGCCAGGCCTTTTAATAACTTTGGTCCTTGAAAAGAAATTTCTAAGCAAACCTTTGTGCCTGTAATTCACTGAAACATGACTGTACAGGCATTTAAATAAAGACATGGAAAGTGTAATGCTATTGCACTTCTATAAAACCATAGTCTGAGATTTTGGTCTTTTTGACTGAGGCTAAACCATGACATCTGATCCCCATTGCCTCCTGTTATTTATATTTTTTTAAAGGATGCCAGGCAGCATCAAATAGGGTGACTGCATACTTGTCTTGTCCAGTCTGAGGCTCTTTGGGTCTGCTTGTTTCTCAGATAAGAGGTGAAAAATTGTAATGGACTTGTTCTCTATAAAACTATATGAAATTAAGTAAGTTGCCAGACTGAGAGTCAGACTGGACCTTGCTCTTTAAGGAAGCAATGAAGAATTGATGATGGTTTCAAAACTTCTGGCCAGAGTTCTCCCATACAGCAACCTGAGTTTCCAAATTTCAAAACTGTCATCAAACTTCCGTTCAAGTAAAAGGTAGCAGTGGAAATTCGGGGTCTTACAGGTGTTCTTCCTACGAGTTCCTTAATGAAAGGCCTCTGCATTTGGTAGTTGCCTCCACTGACACACTTAGAATTCTCAAGCATCGTGAAGGAAGAGTGCTTGAATGTTATTAGGAATGTCAAAGATTGCTGTAAATATCACTTATGTGACTTCAGGGTGGGAAGAAAAAAAAAAAAAAATTTAACAAGTTATATTTATTTCACACACCAAGAAAAAAAATCTAATGGTGAAGAAAGTGAAACAAAGGAAGAGATTGTCTCAGATATTTTTAAAGTTAGTGGAGGTCCACAAGAAACAGGTGGGCAGCCAAAATGGAGGAATGAAATAGATAACATTGATCCTGCCATGGCAGAACAACATATCTTAGAGTCTCAGATGCACTCTATAGCATTTTGTAGCATGACAAGGGCCTGAATGTATTTTAGACCATCCTACAGAATGATAGTAGGCAATTACAGACAGTTAATAAAAATTCAGATGTTCACTTTTAAGGCAGTTAGTAAAAATTTAAAGTTTCTGTTCCAAAAGCTTCAACTAAACGCAAAAGAAAGTGGGATGAGCAGAGGTGTGAGTCAGACCAGAGCTGGTCCCTCTGCCTTAGGACTCTGCACTGCAACTCACTGATCATTTCCCCTACAGGGCACACCTCACCATTAATGAACTTGTTCACTCAAAACCAGGAATATATTTTTTATGTTAAATAATTACCCTCTCATAAAAGCCAGGCGTTTCATCTGGAGAGCAGCACACTGCAGAAGGTGCCATAGTGGGCCTATGAGAAATGTCTTTTTGTTTACTGACATCATCATCAAAAGCCTCTTTTTTTAAATCAAGGAGTAACATTATGTTTTCAGGTTTCTGCTATTAAGCATTTTGAAGGATTTGCATGTCAGATCTTTCTCCCTCAGATCCAGCAACTATTACAGTGTTTCGCTGCAAAAGAATATTTAGATTTAATATGAAAGCCGGAAAAGAACAACACAGATGATACTGTAGATATTACCATCTTAATTTGTCCTGAGTTGTACCTTACCAGATGAGTGGATTCACTCTTACTCCCTGTAATTATCATTATAGGGACAGAATAGAAACAGAATAAGGTGCTGGTTTTGCTGTTAAACTTGACCTTTCACACTGTTCTCCCTGCTGTTTATTTTAGTTTTGATACTGCTAAAGACAGTTACTCTGCAACATTTAATTCAAAAGCTCCAAACTGAAGTAATTGCAGGATATTCTATTATATTTTTGCATTTTGTTAATCTTTTTCGATCATCTATTTACTGGATATGAATTGTAAGAAGCACTGTGCCACATTTGTGTGCTTCATAAAAACAGTTTGCCTGTGCAGGCAGCATATGGCAAATGTATAAATGGTTATGAATAAATCATGAATCATCACAATTATTAATAACTGATAAAGTCCTGAAAAAGCCTTTAGCTGAGCAATCCGAAGGAATAAGAGAGTGCAAAACGCCTTGGAGAAATGTGTCTTCATTTAAGAAGTCAGCACTCCCATAGCCTAAAGAGTGGATTTAGCATGAGACTGAGTGGAGCCAGCTATCAAAATGGTTTTAGCAGCAATGACTCTAACGGAGCGTGTGTTCTTCTGGAATCTAATGATAGAGGAGGTGTTGAGGAGAAGACAGGGATAGATTGCTCAGGGGATTTGTAATGGGAACATCAAAAAAACACTTGCCAATTTCACTGTGCTTTTCATCATATGATCTCAGAGTGCTTTTCTCATAGCTTCATTGCTTTTACGGCCAGAAGGGACCATTAGGTCATCCAGCCTGCAATCCTGTGTAATGCAAAATTTCATCCAGTTATCCCTGCTCACAATCCAATATCTTGAATGCTTCGGAATCTCTATGAGTTTAATTCTGTAACTCTCTTGCATGTCGAGAAGAACTTGCTTAGAAGGGAAGTCCTAATTTAAATGAGACAAGTTTTGTGCATAAATATTGCAATCTGTAGAGAGCTACAAGATTATATCCACAAAGATTTAGGATGCAAATGAACACCCAGAACATAATCCTGGGCAAAGATGTCGCTGTTTAAGGGTCTGCTGAGATGCATCCTTTTTTCCTTCCGATAATTATCTCTTCACATACTTTCAACTTTTACAACAACTTACATATACATTAAAGCATCTCACGCCTTAAAAAAATGGGATTTCTCTTCTGCACTTGATAGGGCAAATCATTCTGTTTCTCCATTCTTTTTCTGTGTTGTGAGAGCCTGGAGAACTTGCTCGGTTAGGAGAAAGATTGAGCACTGAAGTAAGGTTTTAGGATTAAGTACTGAAGTGACTTTTCTTGTGGCTCACATATCATGGGACAAGAGTATATACAAATTTCTTTCCTCTCTTTCGCTCTGACCAGACATTCGCAATCCATCACCAAGAATCAATACCTACATGATTTGATTTTTTTTCTATGTTACTACATCTCAGTTCACGGAATGTTTTCTGAGATGCTATCACAAACTTTTGTTGATCCTGAAAACTACATTTTGAGGGTTATTTAAATCCTCCTTTGAAAAGATCCCTATATCAGCAAAAAGAGAAAGGAAAATTACCATTCTCACAGCTGGCCTAATTTGGCAATTCTAGTCCATCTTACTTTTAGATCATTAAAAAGTCAGCAATTCATAAAGTACATTTTAAATATTAGATCAGAGCTGTGGTAGGCTAAACTGGCAATAATCAACAACAACTGGTTTATTTGGGATTACATCATGGTGAAAATGTTTAATATAATTTTTTCATTGCTGTAGATAGAACAACTGACAAAGAATTTAGAAATCATTCTGACATATTTTGGAATAGCATTACGACAATTTTCTACTTTTGGAAGGATAAATTAGTCATGTTTTTCCAGGAAACTTAGAATGTTTCTTGATGCCATTGAATTGGCTTTCTTTTATCATCAGCTCAGACACAATGTTGTACACAAAGAGTTTTATCCATAATTTGGGTACTTGCATGTCAAAATACTGAGACAAAATTATATAGTGTTTGGATTCATTGTCTCCACAAACTTGTCATTTCACCTATATTTATTATAAACTTCATGCTTTTTATATATATATAAAAAAAAAAAAACAAACACCCTGCAGGAGTCTGTGGTTATATGAATAAGAAATTAAAAGAAAAAGTGAATAAAATGGAACAGAGAAGTGATCAGTAGTTTGAATTTCAACCAGCAAGGGTTTTTTAGCACTGAGGTGTCAATACTGAGACAGATACTGTCTAATCTAATTATTAATTAGCAGGATGACAGGAGGAAATCCACCCCCAGAAATTTCAAGGGTGATAATAGGTTTGAGTGAAGCTGTGGATGGGGGAAAGGTAGAGCATCTCAACGGGTTGGATAATTGGCTTTACAGAAATCTCATGAAGATCAGCATGGACAAACAGAAACTCCTGCACCTGGGATGGAATAACTCGATGCACCAGTGCAGGTGCCCGGGCTAGAAAGAAGCTCTGGAAAAGCACCTGGTGTTGGTCGTGACGGACAAGAAGTGTGCAGAATACCCCTTTAGTTTATAGCTCAACACTAAGGTGTATTAACCAGAAGGAATAAACTGTATTAATTGAAAGAAGTGATAATTCTTTGGTATCTGCCACCTGTGAGTTTGCTTTGGAGGCCACCATTGCTCGTTTTGCCCTCCCCACTACAGCAAAGACACTTCAAGATTGGGAATGATGCAGTGAAGGGCCAGTAGAGCTGTTAACAGCACGGAACACATCATGTATGAGGAGAAGATGACACCAAGCTCTGTGGAAGGGATGTCACCTACAGAGAACTTGACAGGCTTGAGAAGTGGGACCATGTGAACCTCTTGAAATTCAGCAAGGCCAGGTGCAAGGTCCTGCACATGAGTAAGGGTAAACACACCTATCAGTGGCTGATGAATGGATTCCACACAGCCCAAAGGGGAAGGATTGATGGATGAAAAAGACAGAAATGTGTGTTCACAGTCCAGAAAGCCAACTGTATCCTGGGCTCACACGGAAAGAAATGTGACCAGTAGGTCAAGGGAAGTGATTATCCTTCTCTATTCTGCTCTTGTGAGGCCTCAGTTGGAGTATTTCATCCAGCTCTGGGACTCTAAGTACAAGTAAGACATGGAACTTTTAAAGGAGGTCCAGAGGAGAGCTGTGAAAATGTTCAAAGCTGTGGAATATGTCCCCTGTGAAGAAAGGCTGAGAAAGTTGAAATTGTTCAGCCTGCAGAAGAGAAAGCTCAGAGGACACTTTATTGCAGCCTGAAGATACATAAACGATGCTTACATGAAAGATGAAGACAGATTTTTTTTCCAGGTCCTGTAGTGATAGAACAAGGGACAATGACTTCAAATGGAAGGAAGTCAGGTTTAGATTAGATGTTAGAAACAATCCTCTACTGTGAGGGTTGTGAAGTTCTGGCACAGGTTTCCCAGAGATGTGGTGGGTGCCCCATCCCTGGAACTGTTCAAGGACAGGTTGGATGGGGCTTGGAGTAGCCTAGCCTAGTGTGAGGTGTCATGGCAGGATTTTTAGATCTATAAAAGTTCCCCTTCCAAGTCAAGCCATTTTGTGATTCTATGAAAGAAAAAATTAGCAGGGCAAATATGTCCTAAGTTTTTTGTGTTATGATGAAGGTGAAGACATTAAGCTTTCAAATTAATTAAGCAAAGATCTATGGCATAAAATTCTTCGGATTTGTTGTATACAGAAATACTGTCACCAGCATTTTCACCTTTGAACAGAACATATGGTTGTAATCTTCAAGGACACTATCTACGCTTCTGATTTACTTTATAGAAGATATATTTTTTCCTGCTGAAGGTTCCTTACAGTCTTATGCGACCCCATACCCCAGCATATGTTCTCATAATGCAGTAGTTTGTTTCCTACATATTTTCCTTTTATTAAGAATAACACCTCTCTTACCTATGTGAGATTTTTTCATTAAAATAATGAGCCATATAACACCTTGAATCTTGCAATTAACCAAAGATCACAGAGCACTTGATAAATTAGAATTTCAATACCCTAGAAGAAAAAGTTTTAAATACTATTGTTCCCATTTTCTTGGAGGTTTGAATTGAAAGTGACTGGAGTTCACTCAAGTTCCTACTTGAAAAAATTTGGCAGAAGCAGTTTTCTCATAAGACCGTAGTGGTGACTTGCACTCTTCCCTGACTACAAATCGTTTCCAGGTGACCTAAGCTAGAAAGGAGTTTTTTCTACTGCTTAAGTGAAATAATACCTGTGCCAGGCACCTGTAATAGGTAATCTGAATCTTTTACTCGTGCTCCTCCTTCAGCTGCTGACCACAGGCCACATGAGTAGCACAGCTGAGTAAGAATGAAATGTGCAATAGGCTAAAGTAGGTGATATCCACATTGACATCCCAATCTCCTTTTGAGGAATATATGCCTTTCCTGGGAACCATGCTGAAGAGCCATGATTGAACCAGTGAATTTTTTTTGAATTTAGGTGGCAAGAGAATCCAGCTGAAAAAAAAGTAAATCTTTTGTAACTCTACATGGAGTACTTGACAACCAGACTCATTTATCTCATACATATTTATTAATTTTAAGAGCTTTTTGGAAGTCATTTGACATTTCATTTAACATACTTGTATTATTATCCTTGAATGCTTATTTGCGGCATTAAAAATCACTTCTAATTCTTAGAGGGGCATAATTAGCATGATACCAAAGTCATTCCACATACAAAGTGAGACTGTATGTAAATGTGATGAATACACATGTAAATATGTATATTCCTATAAAGCACGTATACTCACATGTATTTTTTTATTATCTATTTTGCAGTCTTTAGTTATTCTGTCTCAAGTAAGAGTTTGGAAATTTGCATCCCGTAACATGGTCATTTGTCAAGACATTTTTACTTCTGGGACAGGAGATATCAACAGAAAATTTGACTTGGTCTGAGTTAGCCTTTTGTACTCTATTGACAGTCAATGAAGATAAACTGGCAATTTTAAGGGGAAAAAAAATCTTCTATTTTATACAGTTGCATCATTTAGATGAATCTTGCATGAAATTTGCCTGCTCCCTTAGACTAGTCTCCTTTTACTTTAAGGAAGTCTACACAGTGATTTGAGACAAAGATGTCTGTTCTGTGAGTAGGACAAAGTCCTCGTCTGGACTTTAATATGTCTGTTTTCCAGTTCTTCTGTGAAGTCTACAGAGATGAAGCTCTTTCAGGATCAAAGCCACTTTGGCAATAGTGAGGGACTTCAAAGTAAAGTCAGTCAAAAAATTGTTGGTATCATTCTACTTGTAAAATGATAATTCTTCATGTCATCATCTTTTCAAAGGAATGCATCTATTTCTATGAAATGTCCCTATTAAGGTTTCTAGTCAAAAAAAGAGAAAGAGAAAGTAAGCTAAACAAAACATAAATTGGAAGAGAAGGAGAAAGGACAAGAGAGATTGAAGTGAGAGTTGTTTTTTTTTTAAAAAGAGTATACCAATATTGTCAACATTCCCCAGAGCAGAATGTATGGGTTTGTGTTCTGAAAAAAACAGAAAGAGTGTTGGGGGTTTTTTTGAGCCTCCTAATGGTGACAGTGATAATAATAATTTTTCACTGAAATGCTTTCCCTTAAAACCTCTCTCATTTTTTGGGCTAAACTGTTTGAATATTTTTAAACAAAACATTTATTTTTTGACTTTTCTAGTTCTAAACAGATAAAAAAAGTGAAACATAAGAAAATAGAAACATTCTGCATAATCTAGAAAATAAAAAGTAAAAACCATGCATGTTTGGAAGACCATCCCTCTAACATCATTATCCACTCAGCTACTTTCCCTGGTACAAAGAAACAACAAAAAAAGAACCATTTTGTATTAATGTCATTATCCTGCCTCTTTGCAGAGAGTTAGTGAAGTCCAAAATAGGTGTATGTGCTTGAAAGATCAGTCCTGGTTTTATATGCATAATGTATCGACATGGCTGCTCCGCTCTAAGTGTAGTTAATTTTTATGTTAAATGAAGAAACATAATGAAGACTGTGTGCTGGAAATGTCATAAGGAACTGCTTGTGTATATTATCCACTTTCAATTTCTATGATTTATGTGATGGAAATTGTAAGCATGCTGTGAAAAGTGAAGCCCAAGACTTGAAACATATGAAGTTGAACACTACAAAGGACTTTGGCATTTGAGTTACCCTGAGAAATGATTTTGACTGTTATGAAGGTGAAAGCAAAATAGCTTTCCTTAAGTTTATGCTTCAATTTGTTATAACATTTTTACTTAGATTTTCTTCTTCTGATGTCAAGAATAACCTTAGCACAAAATTCTGTTTAGGTGATTTTTTTTTAAACAAGTCCTGATTATGGAATGTAGCCATAATCACACTCTACACATGATTAATCTCCAAAAAGCCACATACTTAGAAAGCATATATAATTAAAACTAAGTATTATCCTTTGCCATTAGGAAATGCTCTTCTTATCAGAACTGCAGAATGCTAGCTGAAGTATTACATGGGTCTGTTGGGAGTATGGTTAATGTACTAACATCTCTGGTTAAGCCCATAGTAACCAATGGTAAATGTTATATATCACTTTTAATTTGCACATTCCTAAGGGATGAAAGTTTTATAGTGCTTCCAGCTGTGAGCCAAAGCCCCTCAGTGCTGCAGTGCTAGTATTAGCTGCACTCTACAAAACGTCAGGATTCATTGTGATTTTTTTTTTTTTGTCGTTACAGTAGTTTTGCTACAATTCAAGTATGCTGTTTTGCAAATAGAGATCATAGAACTGTAGCATCAGGATGGTTTGTGTTTAAAGGGAACCTTCAAAGAACATCTAGTCTGACCTAAATTCCCCTGGGTATAGGCAGCTTTCACTAGACCAGGTTGCTCAAAGCCTCATCCAGTCTGACCTGGAACTCTTCCAGGGCTGGGGCATCCACAACTTCTCTGGTGTCTTGGGGTGACTTTATGGTGTGTATCCCATATCGTCTTGGTATGAATCCTGTGTCTGTCTGTGTCTTTAAAATTGGGTGCGAGAGAAAAAAAAAGCCAGATGAACTTTTTCAAAGCAGTTCTGAGCTTCAAGGACACTGCTATCTTGCTGTGTGCTTCTGCGGGAGCGGAGCGGAGCAAGCACCCTTCCTGCTTTTTCGGCTCTGCTTCTTCGGAGAGAGACAGAAAGTCAAACTTTTGTTTTTCTAGGACTTTGGTTTCTTCTTATTCTCTTCTAAACTTGTTCAGAACATCAGAACCTCATCGGGAGACCGTACCCCGGTCCGGAGGGGGGCCCCCACGCCGACCCCAGCTCCGCGGAGGAGGAGAGAGACCACACCCACAGAAGGACTCTAAAATCTTCCAAGTTTTTCTCTCCACAGCACGAGATTTTTAGTATTTATCATTATTATTATTCTTCTGTATGTTTGTTAAATAAATAGTTTTTTTCTCTTTCACTTTCCTCCGAGAAAGATTCATTTCTTTCCCAAACCTGGTGGGGGAGGGGCGGCTGTAACTCGCTTTATATCAGAAGATATTTTTCCTCCAAATTTGGCCCAAACTACCACATCTGGGCAACCTGTTCTAGTGTGTCATCACATTTACTGTAAAATATGTTTCCTTATGTTTAATCTAAATCAACCCTCATTCAGTTTAAGGCTTTTGCCACTTGTTCTGCCACTGCAGACCTTGGTAAAAAGCCTCTCTCCATCTTTCTTATAAACCAACTCTGTATGATAAAAGTTTGCAATAAGATCTCCCTGAGCCTTCTCTTCTGCTGATTAAACAACTCAAACTCCCCCTGCTCTTCATAGGAGACATTCCATCCCTCTGACCCCCTTGCGACCATCCTCTGGACCTGCTTTAAAATATCCATTCCTTCCTTGTGCTAAGGGTCCCCGAGCTGGAGGCCGTACTCCAGGTGAGGCCTCACGAGAGCAAAGTAGAGGGAGAAAATCACCCCATAAGTTAACATATTTGACTTATAGATAAACTGTTTACCAGAGTAGGTCATACACCAGAAGAAGGGAACAGGGGAAATTAATCCCACAGTCTTTGAAACCTGAAGTCTTTTGCAGGATGTCTTTGTAGTTGGCAGGCTTTAACGAGGACGAGGTTTTAGACTCATTATGGGGTCTACTGAATGAAAGTCCAAGGCTTTTATCAGACAGGAAATCAGATAGGCTGAACCTTTCTGAGCTCAGCATTATTTGAAATCTGTTCAGTAGGGACCATCTATCAGGTGAACTGAAATAGGCAGGCATCCTACAGAAGGCAAATAACTTTTAAGGTAACAGGAAGATGTATGAAAGCTTTAAAAGAATTAAATTTACTTACGAAAACATGAGTGTGGCATTTCAGCATGTATTTCACCAAACGTAACAAGACTATTTCAGTGTAAAACTTTCTGTTATTATTTAATATTAGAGACAATGTAATCTCTGTTTGTATAAGACAGCACAGCCCTTCTGAAATCAGCAGGGTTATACAGATTTATAGCAACTGGCGATCTCATCCTGTATTTTTCCATTAATAAGCTTAGAAAAGCTATTTCTTCACAAATACGAAAGCTACTTGTCTGACCTTTCAGCCTCACCTTTTTTTATAGCTGTCTTGTGTATTTACAGAGAAGAGTTATGAGAAACAACCCCTCTCAGGACAGGGTGAGCTGAACCTCTGCACTGCTCGGGTGGTGAGCATGACTGAGCTCTCCAGTGGGGCATGATGTCTGAGCAGCTGATGTGCCTTAGTTACTGGGGTTGTTGTATTTCATATTACAGACACGAGACAGCTCTGGAGCTGAACGTCAGCGTCTGGTGTGCAGGTGGGGTCTGGGAGTTCAGGCGGGGAACCATCTTTGGCTTTTCTTGTTGCAGCTTGGAAATTGCAGTTCTTGGATGGGGTCGTATTTTTCTTTTTAAATACTTTTCACTTTGTGTGTTGGACTGAATGGGTTTCAAGCAGCTGTGCTTTATTCCATTCAGTAATTTCAGCTGCTGGGTTTGGCCAACTTCTTCCCTAAACCCAAACAATTCTATTTAGCATTTTTAACATACATCAGACAACACACACTTTAAAACAATGATGTATACTTTTTATATTCTACATCTCCATCCATCTTGTAGTTATTCACACCTAATCTTATGTTTCGCTACAAGTCAAATGAGATAAATTCTCCTCTTAAGTTACTGGGGCAGAACTAAATCAATCTGCATCCTCTTAGCCAGACCAGACCCTGCTGTGTCTTTGGGTCTTTCAGTCTTGTTCCCTTTTGTTCAGGCTACCTTGAGTGCTCCCCATGAGAGTGGACTGGAGCCGTTAAGACTGTTATCTCCAGTATTGCGTCTTAATGACCCTTAAGTGTAAGCTGTTAGGCACCAATTAGAAAAGCCTCCTTCCTCTTTCTCTAAGTGGGTAGGCTCTATTAACTTGACAAATCCTCAAGGTGAAATATCTATTGGGTACAGATTAAAGTTGTTTAGGAGTTTTTTCTTCCCAGAAGGAGCTGATTCAGCAAGACCAAAATGCTTATTAGAAATATATTGCTTTTTTAAAACACCCAGTGAAATTCAGCCAGAGCTTAATGAAACGGCTTGTTTTTCTGCTGATGCATTCAGTGGGGAAACCTGACTTCCTTTAGCATATGCAAAGATACGGGAATCACAGCATGAGTACTGCCAGAAAATCTCAGTGCTTTGTTGACAAGTAGTCGAGAAATTGGAATTTTTTAGATCACTGTTTTTAGTCTGGTTGAGGAGTGCTGAAGTGTGTACTGATAAATTCAATGATTTCAGACCCCATCACACACCCTATTTATATGTTCACATATCCGTTGCTTACTTATGCCTGGACTCTCAGATTCTGCCACTTGTCGGTCATAGAGAAGCCAAAAAAATACCTGGATCAATGGATGGCATGAGGACTTGGTTTGTCAGGTCTAAAAGCATTTATTTAAATTTTTTATTTTGATTACTGGTAGGTATTTTATTCAAACTTCATTGAAAGTATTCTTTTTATTTCACAATGAAGCATTTCACTCTCCTCACCAAATGTTGGGTTTTTTTTGTGATCGGAATTTGTAGCATTATACCTAATTTCTAATATTACAGTGTGAGAGTTGGAGGCTTGGAACCAGTCTTGTTAATTATCAAGGCACTCTGGCTTTTATTATACATCTCAGACAAGAGCTTATGAAAAATAATTCTGTAGCACTGTCATAGAGTATTATCTGCTTTGTGCCCATGGAGCAAGGGTAGAGGAAAATTTTATACCCATCATGAAAGTTGCATCAGTTTGCATCAAATATGGATCTTTTTATGCAAATAGGATTCCCCACTGCTTCTATTACAACTTGCAACTAGAAACCACTACCTGCAAATTCTCTTTCCTTCAATGTGTTGGGGATTTCATTTCTATTGATGACAAGTGCTATTACACAGTAATGGATTATAAGAATTGATTTAAAACAAAAAAATATGAGAAGGATTATATATGCAAATAGAGGAAAGAAGGCCAAAAGAGTAGATTAGAATGCAAGAAATGATGGAACAAAATGCAGAAATAAGAATGTACCTACAAAAAATAGATAACAATTCTGATAGAGAAAATTAGACTATGACAGACATCACGCGAAAGTGAATATGCTCGGTGCTAGAACATCTTCGGCACAAAAGGAAATAAAAACGTGGGAAGAATACTGGGGTTTGGACTATTTGACATGTGTGGGACCTTCATGCCATATATTCTGCACACACAGAAGTGCATAAATTTCTTTTATTGAAGCTTAGTTTTACACCAGGATGTGAGTTTTGCACCTTCTTACTGGGTATCTCTGATTTTTCAGCTTCTCCATTATAGTAAAGCTGGAGAAAATAAGTGGGCTCAGTTGTGCTGTTTAACCAATATATCCACTCACGCTTTCAGACAGTTGTCGAATGAGGTCTTCGACACCTGATTTTGATCAGTTCAGAGTTTCCTTTGCCACTGTTTCAAGTGTTTAATTTCTGGAAATGAGTCAGCTTTAACGAGAAGATGCATGGTTGTTCCTGTGTATCATTCCTTTGGAACTACAAGAGCAGGACAGTGTGTTAATTATCCAAGCATGCAATCAGCTATCCAGAGAAACAGAGAACAAATGCTTACTTTCATAAGAGAAGGTTTTTTGTGTAAGGGATCTCATTGTAACATCCCTGCCTTCCACGCAGCTTTGAAGCAGAACTACAAGAACCATGGAGAAAGATTATGGAGGGATCTGCATCTACCATGAACTGCATGAGTTTCCCAGGGCTGCTAGTAAAATCATATAAAGGACAGATTTTTTATTTTTTTTTTTTTGCTTATTAGACAGTTTTCTTCTATCCCTTTTTTATGTTTTAAATAAATAGTTTTTCTAAAAGCTATAAATATGAAAGGAGAGGAGAGGAGAGGAGAGGAGAGGAGAGGAGAGGAAAGGAAAGGAAAGGNAAAGGAAAGGAAAGGAAAGGAAAGGAAAGGAAAGGAAAGGAAAGGAAAGGAAAGGAAAGGAAAGGAAAGGAAAGGAAAGGAAAGGAAAGGAAAGGAAAGGAAAGGAAAGGAAAGGAAAGGAAAGGAAAGGAAAGGAAAGGAAAGGAAAGGAAAGGAAAGGAAAGGAAAGGAAAGGAAAGGATTAGAGAAAATACTTGGACAAAGGGTTTTTTTCTTCTAGAACAGAATTCATCAAGAAAGTACATGTTCCTATGTAGTTAGAAGATAAGTTTGTAATTTTTCCTCCAGACACATGACAAAAGCCTTTTTTCCCCCTGACTTTTCCTTTGTTCGGTGTCACAGTAGCAAGAAAAATAAAAGGAGATGCCATCTTTTTCATGCATGTGGTGACACTTAGCCTTCCCTTGTGCAACACGTCACACTGAAGCATATGGCAGTCAATGATGTAGTCTAAAAACATATAGTATAATGGCAATATAAAGGCTCAGGATCAAAACAAAGCAAAAAACCAAAACCCAATAAAACAACAACAAAGCACAAAGCATCTACCCTTAAATGAAAAACAGTGATAAAAACTGTAGCCACTCTTTTATCTTATTTTTTTTTGTTTAAAATCATTCAGCCAGTTGTGGGGCCTCTCACAACAGCATATTCCAAACTACGTTGTACCAGTTTTTGTATGAAAACACCCATGAGCAATTGTTAAAGTGTCAGCCCAGTGTTAAAGATTGGTTATGTAGTGGAACGAAATCCATGATGCAATTGGGAAGACATTAGTTCTGCATGCACAGGAGATTTATCCTTCCCACTGGAATATTTCAGAAGATATTTTAATATTCCATTTGTGGTTTTGAACTAAATGTGTACAGCTAGTAAAGTGAATGTCTTACTGGGTGAAAGCCAAGGCAGAAAGCAGAGAGTGCAACTTAGAGGTGTTTATTCTCTGGGTGTGCTCATAAAGTCTTGCTTTCCATACTTTATATTCAAACAGGTTAGTTCTGAGCATTAATCAACATGGAGAGGGCCACTGGATGGAAGTCTCAGTTAAGATGACCATAATTCAGTAAAAGATAATCAAGTCTTGATTTTTTACAGTTCATATTCACACTAAGCATTGTGAAAAAAACAAACTATTATAAATAATTAAAATACAGCAAATATTACTATTTGAAGAGAATTCTGAGCTATTCAGTGATTATTGAAAGAACTCATGTTCCTCTAGACCCTTGCAAGGTGCCACATTAGTGGAGAAGAAATGTTTTTTAAAAATAACATTGTCCTCCTTTCCACCAAACCCAGTAGCATTTTTTCCATGGGGAATGTGTTTTCCTCTCTCTTCTACCTGCCTGTTACATGTTCCATCAAACCAAGAGAGCAGTCGTTCACTTCTTCCAAGAAGACGGGTCATACATCTTCCTTATAGATGTACAAAATCGGGTAATAAAAATCAATTCAAATGTTTCCAAAGTAATCAAATAGCCATTGGTTGAATTTTCACCTGACAGCAGAAAAGTATAATGTATGGCAGAGCAGAACGCAAAGTGCTGTGTTTTACAGTAGGAATACATGGTTGTTTTTCACTGAAACTAGCTCCTTTCAGAGATAATTACCTTGTTTATTTACTAATGATCTCTTCAGATACAAAGCTATCTCTGCTTATTTTCACAAGGAAGAGAGTGTTGTTAATTTCAGAAGGAAATTTTATATTTTCTCTATATTTAGAAATCATTAAGCAAATGATTTGTCAAATTGCATGTAATAGATTTACTTTTATTGATGTTGATCTTTCACAATATTGGGAGAGAGAAGTAATAAAGATGAAATCAGTGAAAGACTCCAAATGGAGAGCATTTATTTCTATTTTTTCCTAATTAAAGAAGCTTTGTAAGTAAACAGTTCTAAACTTTATCACGACCTCTTCTTAGTCAAGATGAATACACTTATAAGAACTGCCATAATAATCTTATTTAATACTCTCTCTGGGCCTGTCGCATAAAACTTTAATGAATAATTTGTCAACACTAGACATAAATCTCTCTGCTGATGCATATCTTAATCTTTTTCATAATTTGCAGGTCAAAGTCTGTTATCCTTAATGCAAGAAAAATATGTATTTGAGCAATACTGAAGACACAACTTTCAGACAGGTTTATTGCACACAGATGCATTCATTCACATTGGATGTCTCTCATTATTAACAAAGATATATATATTTGCAATAGTATATTTAGGTTGCACCCTTTCTTTCCTTACACAGCTGCATTATAAGATTTCCTGGGCTCCATTTAATTTATTGCAGCTTCTTGTTATGCAAAGAAAGCACCTACTTAAAACAACCCTACATATCAGATTGTATGGAGACTTCATACTGGGAGAGAGATTATTAAAATGTGATTTATGTCTCTGAGTCTGAAGCAAATCACCTGATTCTGAAATAGTTTCTAAAACAAGCTAATTTCTCTTGCTTGTTTTTGGTATATGGTAACTTAAATTAAAGGTATGTTTTTCTGCATTTTGTGACTTTGCAGGGCCATTTCACAAGTTTCCTCTTAATCTTGGTTTTGCTGTAATAACATTGTTTATTACTCATTCAATGTTCCTATTTAATTCTTTTTTTTTTTTGTCTTTCCTTTAACTAGATGGAAATTAACAGAGTCTCTTGAATTTTAGGTTATTTTACTGATGTTTTGCACCAATTAATTTTTCTCAGAAAAGTTTTCAATTAAACCCCTGGTGATAGGAGGTGGAATTCTCCAGCACTAATCTGGAAATTCCACCTCCCAGTCACTGGGGGGTTAATTGAAAGCTTTTTTGTGGAAAAAATGATTGGTATATAACCAATCAGAAAAATATTATGAGACTATAAGGAATACTGTTAACCTTGGACTGTCGAAGGAGAAGAATATTGCCTTACTTGAAAAAGAAAAAAAAAAAAAAGGATCGCAAGAAACATATGAAATGGGTCAGCATACTGAAGGAAGGATTCATTAGTGAGCTCCAAGACAAATTCTCATTGCCTTTTAACACAACACCTTTCTGACATGGCTCTCTAATTTCAGCAAGGCGTGGTGTGTCCTGTGCTCCTGCGGGATGAGCTCTGTGAAAAGGACAGCACTCTCGTCCAAGTCCTCACAATTGGCAAATTGGCTTCTTTGCCTTTGATCTATAGATCTGTGGTGGTTAAAAGCAGTGAAGGTTCTGTTCCCAAAACAGCAGTTTTCAAAGAATTAAAAAGTTCCTGCCAGTAACTGTATTTGCCTCAAACTACAAGAAAAATGGGGAATGTCACACCTCTGAAGAAACTTTGATAGGTTTTCTGGGTAGTATGCATGATGCAAAAAAATCACAGGATTTTTTTTATATTGAATAAAATAGGATCCTTCAAAACCCAGGAGCTGGAGCACCAGCATTATTGAAATGCATTCTTTTAAATGTAAAATAACATTTATTCCCCAATCAATAGGCTCCTGGTAAATCATATTCTGCTGTGAGTGAATTTCATAGATTACATTACAAATTCTTGATATGCATCTGTCGTTCTTTGCAGAGCTGCTACATTAGCTTCATGCATTGATCAGCTAACGGAATGTGGATTCAAAGAGAAGAAATAATTACTGAGCTGTAGTTCTCCATTGATCTTCTTGTAGTATGATAGCTAACCAGACACAGATTTGCTTATTCTGATCCTTGAGGTATTGTCTATAATAAGTCTTTTATCTGTTTTTCAAACATTTCTGGAAAAAAAAAAATTGGCAGGAGAGAGTGACACATTCTATTTTTTATGAGTGTTTTGGCATTAAATGTATAAACAGCCTAGGACTCTTCATCCTCAGGTCAAGGAATTAACAACGTATGCGAGCTAGAGTTCTTTCTCCCTCCATGATCCCATAATTTGCATTCATGTCTGAACAGTGGGGCCAGCTAATGAGTGGAGTGGAAATACATTCTCTTATAATACCCCACAGCCACATGGCTTTTATCCATCATGTGGATTCAAAACATTCCAGGATGAGACCTTAATGTAAATCATGGCTCAAAATCAAAAATCACAACCACCACATCCTCTTTACGAGGGAGCTCTGACATGCTGTCCACATCACTTATAGTTTCAGGTTTCAAGGGAGCACCCAACTCAGAACTCCCAAAGCCAAGAGACAGGGTTTCTGGTATCCTTTGATCCTTTATCCTTTATGTTTCTTAATGCCATGCATTTCCTACTGTTCAGCATGGTAGGTGTTGCTAATCTCAGTAGAGACACCGAATAAGTCTTGTCCATGTACAGAGAGACCTTAAAGAAAGTGCATCAGCCTGATGAGTTCCTCTCCTTGAGCTGAGCACTTAAGGGTGGCAGTGCTGATTACCACTTCATCCAACAATTTTCTTATCAGTTGAAGGGACAAAATCAATATTTTTCATATACTATTCTTGTTAAATCATATTGCCAAGATATTTTTTTGCTATGGGGGTTTACTACATTATCAAATTGCTCTGAGAAACACTTCCTACATACATTGAGCAATTCCTGTTGTGAGAAAAAACAGACATGATGATGTGACAGGGAGGTTTTGTAGAAGTCAAGCAGCTGCCAAATATAGAGTTCAAAAAAGATCTGGAAAAACACCAATACACAACCACCTCTTTGTTGAGGCATGAAAATATTATTGAAGAGTTTTTCTGCCTTACCTCTGTAAAGAGTTGTGTGTGTCTTTTGACCATTCCCTTGTACTTAGAGAAAAACTGGAAGATGACAACCTGATATTCTCAAAGCTATTCAATAAAACACTAGCACCGATACGACCTCAGAAGTCTAAGGGAATAACAGATGATTCATTAAATATATTTCAGTAACAGTTGTTAGAATATTATTCTACAAAATATATGAGGAAACATGATTTATTAGTATCATGAATAAACATGATTTATTAGTATCTCAAAATAAATAGAAGTGATCATATTTCTTAAAATGCTTCAAAAGTTATTAAAGAAATAGTGTTCATTAAACAGGATTTTTAACACAATCCATGATATATATACACAGTATATATATCAATATTCAATAAACATTTAGTTATCCATCTCCCATTGTCATTCACTGAGAACAGGACATCAAACTCTTTTTCCTTCTAAGAAACCCCAGAACCTGATACTTCAAAGAAGGAAGGAAACTATGTCAAGTCATTTTTCAAAATCATCGTTAGCTTGCATGATAAAAGAAATTCACATGGAGGCTCTGGAGAGACACATCATAATATTGGAAATGCTGAATAATATACACTGGCATTTCAGATGTACGGTGATGTGAACGTAATAGAGCTGAATTCTTCTTTTACTTGGATTGTTTTGTCCACTCCTGTTGATTTTCTGGTTCAAATGAAAAGCATCATAAATAAGTTAATCAATCAAGTTCAGTCACTATTTTTTTCCCTTTCATATCCAGATATTTTTTTTCTAATGGATTTCATAAAGATATCTGCAATCATTGTCTGTCTGCAGCTTCTGAAAAGGAAAAATATGCTTACCATTAAGCAATGGATTTACTCAACTTATATTTACCATTAAAAAAATAATTCTAGGTTTATTAGAACAATATAAGGAGTATGATCCAAATTTCTCACAGTAATTGCATATACCTTTTATCCTAAATACATGACCTGCTAATCCTGGTTGAGTCAATGTTTCCTGTCCCAAACACCATTTTTCTACCTACTGTGTACATAGTCACAACCCTGATAAATACACTTCTCAGCTGCCCGCAAGATCTTGTGTTACACTTGAAACTTCTTTGCTGTAAAAGTATTTAAAATATGGAGCCTTTGTTCACAAAACTAAGTTACCTCTGTGGTCAAGAGAGGGAACCCTTGAGGAGTTCTGGGATTTAGTTCTGGGAGAGGGGAGTTGTGAAGCAAATTTGTCCCTACTTTTTACCAAAAATACCTGTTTTGCACTTCAAGAATTTTCCCATATAACTACACTTCAAAATGCAATACTACAATAAATCAAGCATGAGGTTAAACTGCCCCTTTTTACATGGTGTTAATTTGCGTTGCACATCCCATGCTACTCGTTTGAACTCCTATTAATATTTAGTTCTCTTCCAATTTGTTATTTTGATTTTCAGGCTACATTTACTTGAAATCAGAAACTCAGAATAAATTAGATGGAATGAGATTTCAGGGGTCATGTGATCCAACTTCCTGTTCAAAGCAGGGCCAACTTCAAAGGCAGATCCAAATTTGGAGCGAAGTCAAGTCCCTCCAAGTCTTGCTTAGATATGGATGGATATTCCACAATTTCCCAGGGCAATATTTTTCTCTTTTGACCCACTTAATCATGAAAAAAGAACGAAAAAAAGAAGGAAAAATTCTTCCTATGTTCTAAGCAGAAATTTCCTTATAGAAAATTGTCTGTTGCTTTTCATCCTACCACAACGCACTTCTTAAAAAGGTCTTTGTCTTGTCTGCAACTTCTCACTATGTATTTAAGTAAAAAAATATTATCTTCTTTATATGGTAAAATAATAATCTGTATTTCTTATTTTACCTCCATCTCTTCCACCACCAAAATGTTATTTAATTGAGTAATCATAAAAGAACCTTTTATATGTGTTTTTGCTTTAAAACTTCAAGATGTATGAAACTGTGATGCCTTGCTTGAATTAGGTATAATATAAAAATTATCTATAATTGCTCAAATTCAAGTGTCTAAAGGCTCTATGATCAAGAAGCTGTTACTCCTGTGAACAATGAAAGGTATTTCTAAAATAAAGATGCTGTTTTGCTTTGTTTTGTTTTGCTTTCAGATACCTCTATGCATTTATTCTTTCATATGCAAAAGTGACATATGCTGAAATACACCTGAGAGTGCCAGCTCATTGTGATTTTAATTCCAAAAAGCAAACAGCAAGTGACTGTTAATGTGAGAACTGTGACTACAATTAGATATTCTCCCATGTAAATTTCTTATCAATATTTTAGATTAATATCTCTGCCTATGTTTTTTAAAAAGGTTGTATTTGAAATTCAAATCTAAGACAAGTTACTTGGCTTCCCTCAAAATCTCTAATAAACAATAGCAAATTTATTTTGTTATTGTCAAACAGAATTAGGCAGACACAGACAGTATTGCTATTTTGCATTTTCAACAGTAAATGCGAAGTAACATATAGTGATGGGCTTATTATTTTCTGGGAAATCAAAATTTTTCCTCTAAATAAAAACAATTTGATTTCACCTTATTTTTCAGGTTGCCATTTTCCATTACTAATATTGTAACAGAGATATAATATAACACCATTGACTATTTTGCAGAAAGCCTTTATTAAATGTTACTGCAAAATAACAGCTATTTTCTTTGACTGAAAATAGAACAAATCATACTTAATCCAAGCAATCTTCCAGCAAATCCATTTAAACAAAAATCTACCATCACTGAGCCACTCCTACCAAATTTGTCCACAGGATCATGACTTCTCTGAGAAAAGAAAAAAAACACCTTGACAAACTCAGTACTTTTAACAGTCATCAGTCATTTTAGGCCTCATTTTGAGAGACACAACTCAAATGAACAAAACTGTATCTCAGTTCTCACCTATCTTACCTATGCATTGTGAGACCCAGCATCAGTGAAGAGCTGTCAGTCAGGCTTCCAGGTTCCCCAGATAATGTCCTTCTAGACTTCTAATCATCCTGGTTCTTTGTTGCTCAGGGATAATGAAATAAGTCAGGATCAACACAATCAAAATTATATTACATCATATATTCCTGTGTATTTATAATATTCTAAGATACGGTAGGATAGAGGTGAGTGGAGCAGGCTGACAGCAAGTCACAACAGATCGCCTCAGGTTGCCTTGGAGTCAAAGTGCAGAGGTCACATTAATGTTTACAGCCCAAATCTGCAGTGGTGTTTTCTCATCTAATCCCCAGTTGGATTTCTAATTTGCTGTTGAAATCCCTGGGTGTTAAGGACCCAAATGTGAGCCTCTCTGGCTCCCTGGGAGCTCTCAGGTGCAGCAACTGAGTTGGTCTAGTGGCTCCCAGCACTGGAGGATTATCTCCCACACCTTAGGTTCTAGTCATCATCAGACACCTTAGTGATCTGACTGGGGTCAGTAAGCATATAGAAAAATACTAAAGTGTTTTTCCTCTATTTATTTGATGATCTTCTTTTTGTGTGTATTTTTTGGGTTGTTGTTTGAGAGTGTTTTGGGTTGTTTTTTTTGCTATTTCTTTTACCAAATCAAAACCCTTAATGAATGAGTTTAGGGGGTCTTTTCCTTTTGTTCAAAGTGGAAAAGCTTTCTTCCTTGGCATCTTTTCCTTGTGAACTTGAAAGCTGCTGAAACACATAGGTATGCATAAGGTTACACTTTCACACTCTGTAATTAAGGATTAAAAGTGGAGTATGTGTCTCAGATCACAAAAAAAAGCAAAGGGTGAGATGGTAAAATGGAAATGGGCACTTGTGATGACAGGGGTTCAGAAATCTTTAGTTCTCAAAGGTTTTTCTGTCATAATTTCAAAGCCAGGGACGCTGCTGTAGAATCCTCATTTCACTCTTTTCAGAGTGAGGAAGAATGGTCAAAAAGTCACTGATACTGTGATCAGTCTTCCACCATGCTGCCTGTTGAGGTTAGGAATAAGGGTGTCCTACCTCCACCTTTACTTACCTGACTTGCTTTTCCTTCAGTTTCCCCCACAGAATAAAGATTAAATCTATGCCAGGGATATGCTTCTTCTATTCCCAGAACTGAAGGCAGAATATCTCTGAGTCACCTTGACTCCACAAACAGCCCTGCCTAAGTCTGCAGTTGAGGAAAATACTCACTTTACATTTACCACAAGGAATGCACACATGCATATATAAAATATAAATTGAGGAATACAGAATAGGGAAAACAAACATGACTGGACAAGGCAAAAACCTCTGTGATGACTTTCATGAAGTTAGGAATCAATTTGTGCTATGCTCTGCATGTAGTCAGCAGAGACAGGTTCCTACAGAGCCAGACTTCATTAGGCAAAATGAATCCCTGGAAAAATCCAATCTCCTACACTGAATTTTGGAATTTAACCATTCAGAAGTATTAATTTGACTAAAAATAGATGTCTTATATTGTAAACCTCTATACCTGAGATAGTTTTAAAAATTACTGTCATAGTTAACAGAGGGAAAGTGGCACTTTCACAGTGCAGTACATCACTTCTTATTATGGACATCTACCACAAGTCAGGTATGTTCTTCCCCAAATTACATTTTTCACTACAAAACAGAGTCTGAGGTGATGCACTCAGATATTGATGCTAGACAGGATAAATCCTACCCTCTGCAGTAAGGAGAACAATCTAGTATTTCAATATTTGCATATTGAATGAATTCACATTGCCCTGCTTAGAAAACAATGTCTATATGCAAAGTGTATATTCCCATCTGCACAACTTCCTTATTTTCTATACACTTCCCTGTAATTATATTCTAAAATATGGGACAATGCTGGGAATAGAGATTTTACTTCCATAATATTTATTACCAGGGGATATCACTGAGGCCAAGAACACAGTAGGATCAAAAGAAAAAAAAAAAAAAAAAGAAACAAAACAGGATAAGAAGCTATATGGATAACAAGAACATCTGCAATTATATTAGATTAAACAAAAATTCATAAGGGATATAAACCTTCATGCTTCAGAGCATAAGCTAATCACTAACTGATGGGAATTAAGAAACTTCTGTTATGGAGAGGTTAATCCCTAATTGCCTACTACAGTATTTCTTGCAACAACGTCTGAAGCAAATAGTACTGCCACTGGATACTAGACAAAACAGACAATTAGTCTGATGTTATATAATAATGTCTATCTTGCTGTCTTGTGACTGCAACATACAAAATGTGAATCCATGTTTACCCTGGTTTCCTAAAGAAAAGAATCCTACATGATTCTTTTCTTTAGGATTCTTACATGTCTGCTATCTGTTATACCTAATATCTTCTTAATCCATTAGCCAGGTTCAACATTTGCCAAAGAAATTGAACTCTGGAGGATAATAAAATTCAGTAAAATCAGAGGCCTTGCCATGGAGAAAGGCCCAAGTTAGTGACACAGTGCCAGGAAGTATTCAGGAAGAGCTCATTATCTATTTGGTGGGCCTGCTGCTACCCAATCGTGTCCTTAATCCTGCCTGGCTGGCTGGCCCTTGGACTACTCTGATGAAGCTTGTTCATGTCATCTTCTTCACTGGCAGGAGTTAGAGGAAACACAAGCAAAAGGAGAGTTCAGATGGAAGAGGTGGAGGTTAAACATGCAGATGTGCACAAAAGAAACATCTGAAGGGCTAATGGGCATCTGGGAAATGGAGACAAAGTAATAAAACTCTGTGGTGAATAGGTGAGTGGATGTAAAACAGTAATGTACAGAAACGTGAGTTCATTCTCCTTTTTGTTCAGAGAAAACTCATTTGTATGTTTAACAAAAAGGTATCTCTGAATCCTAGAGATTACATAGGGTTGTTTTCAAGGAAGCAATGCACACTCAGCCTTCTAAGCATTTGTCCGCTATCTTATTCCCTTTATTTCTGCATCAAAACCAGAGATCCATGGTGGCCCTGATACTTTCATGCATGAACATTTATTCTGTCCTCCCTTTTTCTCCTCAATAAAAGATATAAGCCACACAGCCACCTTCGATTCCTGCCCAGCACACCACTGACAGAATTAATACACAAGAGTTTGCTTTGTTTTGCTTTGTTTTCAAAGGCTGTACAATTAAACAGGGCCTGTACTCAGAAAGGATGATAAGAAAGCCAGTAGTACTATGACCTCATTTAAAATAGCTTGAGGGCTTCTCTAAATTATAGCATTTTTATGAGACCCGTGAAAGGCTCTCTTTCTTCTCTGTTATTCATCCTGGGTATGTCCATCCCACAGGGTTGACAAGGTATTTGTGGGAATCAGCTGTGCTGACTTTATACAAGTAGAGAATTTCCCTCTGCTGGGAGCACTCTCCACTTGCAGATGAAATGCATTCGCTGTACTGCAGAGCAGTGCAAAATGATTAGAGCTGAACCAAGACCTTAACTGACACTCATTATTACGGTATGTCTACACTGTGAGAAGATGTGTGATTGCAGCATGCATCAGCATATTCGCACTGCCTTTCATTTAGCCAGGGAAGATACTGTGACATGGAGCTTGAGACTGAGTTTTACAAGTGTCTTAGAGACCATTCTTACACAGTTCTTATACTGGGTGTGCATAAATGTGTATTTTTGCATATATATATATCCATAGATATATATAGTAAGTATAGAGTAGAATAACAGCAGGAGACTAAATCAGGTCCAGGCATAGGCCATGCATGCAGTTGTCCATTCTGGTAAATTACTGGAAAGTAATTTCAGATCTGGCACAGATTTGTTCCACTGGCTGGCACAATTCCCCAGCTGTGAACAGGAATTAATGTGGCTCAAGAACTGTAGAAAACAGGCAGTGTGCAAATATGTGTTCCCTCATATGCCCATTTTTTGAAGCTAGCAGAGAATGGATACAGTCAGGATATGACAATTTGTCTAGGGGTAGCTGAACAAATACCAATGCTGTTTACTGGTATGGTGCACTCAGTGACGGGTGGATGGTCACCACCACCCAAAATTACTAAACAACAGCTATCCCTGATACACGTTTACACTTGAGGGTCGCTGTACTAACCATGAGCAAGCAGATTCTTGGCTAGATGAGACACTGGTGGAAATAATATTGTTCTCCTGTTTTCATCCATGTTCATTCAAAGGCTTCTCTTATTCCCTGTTTGCATTAGACTCTGGCTGCCAGATCACCATTCTCTGTTTTGTCTCTGTAGCAGAAGGATTCATAAAAAATGCTTAAATAACTCTTCCAAGAAATGATTCTAAGTGGGAGCAGAGAAATTTAAATCATTAGATGGAAAAGTGAGTTTGCTGATCATTCTCCAGTAATACTTGCCCCTGTGACCAGGCTTTTATAGGAGAAAGTGGTGGAGAGAAAGGTTTGCATATAGAGTGAAAAGACAGCTTTCAAAGTTGTTGCTATTCAATAAATCTCATTGTTTTTTACTGAACAGAGACAGCATACCAGGAAGAAAGAGGGAATGAATTTATTAATTTGGGAAATAAATAATATATTTCTCTATATTAAGTGTGTGCTAAAGGGTATTCAGCTCCATCTCTTCAAGAGCATTGAGAGGGGTTCTTACTTCTCCCAGAGCAGCTATGTTGGCAGTCTTCAGACAGGAGGAACAACTCTTGCCAACTATCAGTAACAAATTGAAAAAATGACAAATTCAGCTTTAATAGAAAAATTGCACTGGGGAGAGCAAATAGCCAAGGAACATATGTACAAATTTTTAAGCATATGGGCTTCTTGCTGTCCTAGTAATTAATATAATACTGTGAGTGCCTTTATGTTCTCTCTTTTCTTCTCCATAATCTGTGCATAATGGAAGCTGTTTGGGATATGATCAACACTTGCTGCTGTTACATATTATAAACGACACTTAAAAAACGTGTATTGGCAATTGGATACATAAAATACAGAAAGAGATGATGGAGCAGTAGATCTTGAAATGAAACAAACCAAAACAAACATATTATTAAAGACCAGATAAGAGATCCTTCAAAGTACAAACCACACCCCCTAAAACCTAAAGGCAAGAAACAAGAGAATTACATGACACAACTTGATTCAAGCTTTCCCTCTCTAACCACACATCCCATTATTCTCTTGCAACGTTGTGTTTCAAACAGCTTCTGAACACCGAATATGTCTGGAGACTCCAGGGACAATCTGTGCCTTGCAAATGTATCTTACCCACCCTTTGGAAACATTTAACCTAAACCCAGCAAAAGTGAAAAAAGAGCTTTGATTCACATATGTTTTAGATTACTTCATAATGTGAAAAAAAAATCTTAATATGATCCTGAGGTGAGAATGATTTGAAGAGAAAAGTAATAAGACATTTCTACGTGAAGGTTGAAGAAACCATCACCCTTTAAACTTAGGAGATGAAAAATAAAGAAAAATTAAAGCTTATAGTCTGAAAGGTATTTTTTAAAAGAGAAGATTCAATTAAAAATCAATGGCAAATAGTAATTGATTTCATGTTTTTAATAGCTCGGAATATAAAATTTTAAAGAAACAGATTTTTAGTTTAATTATAAATTTATTTAGTTCCACTAATTATTAAATATTTGTATGATAAAATCTGCTTGTCTGAAAATTTGGATTTTATTCTCCTCTGTTTCCCACATCAACCCTGCCCCCTCCAGTGTGAAATAATTAAGAAGGGGACTTGCACTTTCAACACAATTTTTTATGGTTTTACTTTCTCTTCAACGCAATCCATAAATCTTTCTTAAAACTAGTAAATGTCTGGATTATCAGAAGAGAAAATAAGATTTTTTAACTCTGACCATTTTAGAATGGTCACCTCTGATTATTGAAGGCATTTCAGAATATGAGACAATCACTAAATGAAAGAGATTTAGTCTGGCCATGTTGTAACATAATTATCCATAAGACAATTTCTCATTCTATTTATCTGAAGTGTTTGATATTGGCTTTCTGTCAGAATTATAATTTCTGACTACCCAGACAACATTTGCTATGGCATAATAATTCCCATGGCCTTCTATCATCCTTCAAAATTCACAGATTCACTCATGCATTTCTTATGGGGAAAAAAGAAAACAAAAAAAAACCAAAACCCAGACTTAAAAATGCCCAGCACTGCTGTTCAATAGCAGACCTGAATGATGTAACAGTGTCTGATCACTCTGTAGATTTTTGTGACTTTTCAGGTCAGAATGGGGTTGGCTGACTGCATGAAGGGTTACCCCGGATGCTGACACACAGCTGACTGCAGGATATTAATGCCACAATTCCTAGACCATGTATCTATTTAGATGCTATTTTGATGCAAGAGCATCTGTTTCTGTAGAAAAGTATTTATTTTGTCTTCCAAAAACTTACAATTCCCATGTTATCAAAGACTGAGAGAAATAGGTTTTACTCATGTAGATTGTAATATGAATTATAAAGTTTTGGTGAAAAAAAATATGATGAGTACCAACACCAAATTAATTTAAAATATTTGCAATACAATGCTAATATTTGCATCTCCAATTTCGGTATTTATAGGATCAGAATATTCTCCAATATTTGCTTAAATTATTATCACATACATTCTGCCATTAAATTCAGTTTATAGAATATTCACAGAAGGCAAACACAAAGGAAGCAAAAAACTATAATGAAGAATTCAATTATTTTACTTGAGTTCATACTCAGAGAAATATTTCATAAGTATTCATTCAATATTGGCACCCATTGCTATATCAGTAAATCAAATGCTCTTTAAGAAGAACTATTAAAACATCATCACTTTTTCTTTGCTAAATTATAATTGTAGTCCTCTTCACTTGCTTGGGTCAGTGCTCCATTGTCAGTCAGGAGGGAAAAAATCCATTATTGCATCATTCTTCATAAAAAGGTAAAACTGTTGAATAGATATTCTCAATACAGGGATCAGAAACCAGGGCATGTAAGACAGAGTTGTCCTGCTCTTACCCATCCCTGGAATTGTCCCAGGCCAGGCTGGACGGGGCTTGGAGCAACCTGACCTAGTTGAAGGGGTCCCTGTCTATGGCAGGAGGGGTTGGAACCAGACGGTCCTCAAGGTCTCTTCCAACCCAAGCCACTCTAATATTCTGTGACAGCTGGAATGAAAAATGGTAGTTTTGGTTAGATGAGAGTATGGGTGCCTTCTTTTCCTGTCTGAGAAACAGGGTTTGGGTATGGCAAATATCAAGATTTCCAAATTACTGAGAAGAAAACCAAGTGAGCTCAAAAAGAGGAATCTAATATTATTGGAAAAACATAATTGTCTCTTCTGGAGAAAGATATCTACTCAAACTAGAAACAACCCAGTGAGATCCATGGGTTGTTTCAGCATTTACAATCGATAAGGTGAGAGCAGTAAAGTATAACAGGAAAAAGCTCCGTATGAACATTTTAAACCAAGGAACTCTGTAACTAAATCACTTTGCAAAGCTTTTGGGGGAAAACCAAATTTAACTGGTAGGTGGAGAGTTAACAGACTAGTTGAGCTACTTCTCAGAATATGAAGAAATTCTAGAAACTTTCTGTATTTTTTGATAAATTAGCAATTTTATCAAAAATAGATTATACCTCCAAAAACTTCCTGACACTCTAAATACATGTTCTCTCCCTGAAGATCCCTTTTGTGACTCCACTGTCACTCTAGGGATGAACAATAAAGCATCTCTTCTCCCTCCAGCCTGCTACTCTTAGTGCTTTTGAATCCAGCCCATGCAGTGAAAATGGCCTTTTGCCTTCTCTAACTTTCTGCAGTTCATCAACTGACTGTGGCAGCATAATAGATCCCCCTGCAAGAAAGGTGCTAGAGAATTTGGGACTATAAAGATGGAACCTCCAGACAGTCATTCACACAGCCTTGCTAAAGACCAAGTCTTTCACGTTACCAGCAAATTACCTGGCATCCCAAGGGGCTCAATTTAACAACAGTGATCATCAAGCCAGTTTATTGCTACTTTCTCTCGGGAAGTTGAAAAAGCTCTTTCCTCTTTTCTTCTGTGAAACTCTTTAGCTTCAGAGTATCTGGCTTAACAAGCTCAGCTCAACATGGACTTATCTACAGATGTATTTCTTTATTCCTCTCGCCTCTGCCTTCCCCCAGACCTTATTAAGAGGGTAAAAACTATCTGGGATTAACCACTGCCTCTCAATAAATACAAATTACAGGAGACAACTGACTTAATAATTATTTTGCAATGTGCCAGTTACCTGATATGTATTTGCTTATCTGCTCTTTTGTGCAGAACTGTGACTGTGTTTACACAATAATTGCAGAATTATGACTCTCAAAATTTGGTCTTTGAAAAGCTAAACCAGTTCTGCCATAATTATGAATCTGAAATAACACTAAACTGGATCTCACTTCAGTAAGGAAACAGCAGGTGGCCAGAACAAAAGCCACATCTATCATTTTCCTGAGACTGTAATAAATCCTCTAATCTCTTAGACTTATAAGACTGTTCATGTCTATTTCAGTCCAAACAATTTCTCATTCAGTTGCTTTTAACATCACCAAAGTCTGCTAGATTTTCATTACATCAAGTATCACCTTGTAGCATTGTCCTCATCCCCTTATTTTTTTCAAACCCAGAGAAACCCTAGGGTATATAAAATTCAGCAGAGTAGCATGCATACAATATGCACCTATGATTGGAGGCAGGAGCTGACTTATTTTACTAGCAAAATCAACTCAGCACTGCAAAAGTAGCACACTCCCAGACGTAAGGATAAGAGACCTTCCTCCAGGCTATGGATTATAGCTCATGTATTTGGGTTACATTAGCATTTCACACTATAGAGGCTTGATTCAGCCATAAATTCCACCAGTGTAGCAGAGGATGAGGGGTCTGAGGCTACCAAAATTTACCCAGCGTGGCCTGCACTCTCTCCTCACCAGTGTGGCATGGAGGGATCTACCACAGCTGCAGAAGCAGTCACAGACCACAGGAGTACAGCCCTCAGCTGTGTTTAAACTATGCTTTGTGCATGGATCCTGCCTCTTTGCAAACACCCATATACTCAAAGATTTCTAAACGCTTTCCCCCAAGGCTAGGAAAAATGTTATTAAATGAGCAGGGCTCCATCTAAACCACACATTGCTGATACACAGGGCTTGCTCCTAAATCCTTGAAGCTGGGGAATTATGTCCCTCAAGGATATATTTCCTGCAGCTGTAGGATGCAACATCTTTGTTTTCCTCATATATCTTTCCATTTCTTTTTTACAACAGATTAAATTTGACCTGTGTGTGAGAAGGGGCAGTCACAATGGACAGTGAAGTTACACAGCAATGACTGTTCCCCACCCCAAACACCCACACAGCACTCAACAGGGGATCATGGAGAAAATGAGATTATCAGTTCCCTCCTTCCCCTCCCAATCTCCCACTTATAAAATCTGCACCTGGGTTTGCTTTGGCAGAATAACACCATTGTTGTATTCTATCCAGCAGGTACTGAGAGATGCTGATTATAACATTTGGGATTGTTCCTTTTCCCGTTCCTCCTGCAGGAGGGGGAAATGTTATTTGTAAATGAATATGATAAGTAGTAATTAGCTGTTACATAAACCTAATTTCAGCATTGAAAAACATAATAACAGTTTTTATATTAATTTCCCTTTTATCAAGGCTTCACACTGCTGAGAAGGATTTGGATGATGGGACTCAAGGCAGCTATAGCCCTGGGGAATGCAGGAGTAATGGGGCTATCCTGGGGATGCTCAAAGTCATGGATCCCCAGCCCTGAAGCAGACCATATTGGCAGCTGTGCCCTGAAGCCAAAGACCCTGAAAGCTGATACTAGCAGTGAAGCTCATAAATATAATCAAATTCACACTCTGGAAAACTTTTGTTTCATCACAAACTTGAAAAAAACCTTGGATTTACATACATATTAAAAAAATTAAATGGCTGAAATAACTTTTTTTTTTGAGACTCAAAAATCCTTTTTTATTCCTGTGTGAGCCTGTATCTGTTTCACAGATTTGAATACAGTTTACATCTCCTGATTTTCTGTTTTCTGGACTAAATGGGTTTTTTTAATCCTTTCCTGACAATTTATCTTGTTGTGATCTTTTGTTGTCTTTGTTGATCTCTTTTAGACTCTACGGTGTTTGCCAGCCTGCTTGTTAATGAGAAGTACACATTCTACGCACTCTAACTGGATCAAAGACCTCAGTAGTTTGAACAGAATTAAATAATTACCTTTGTAAGTCCTGCACACAACTCTGGAATTAATACACTTTAGAATGATATTGTGTTTTTTATAAGACTGTATGTTTAATCCACATACAGTTTATAGTTAACTCATATTTTTTATATTTCTCTCCTTTTGTTTTCCATTTTTTTAAAGTAACCTTTTGTTTTTCCTTCCTGAGTATACTTTTTTGTTGCCTTTCAGAAATTCCTTCTTATTGATTTCGGTCTAATTCTCTAATATACCATAATGTCTCTGAGTTACTCTCCTGTCCTCTAAATTGATATAACCACTCCCAGCCTGAAGTCCTTCCACTTCTCGTAAGCATATTCACTATTCTGTCATCCATGTTTTTAATGAAAATATTAAATAATACACGTCCCAGAACTGCTGTATGTGGGGCCAATTTTAAAGAGCCTTCTAGTCTGGCAGAAAACTACTGAGAACTCTGCTCTGAGTATGAAGGGGTTTTTTTCCCAACCAGTTCTTCATCTGCATCAGCTGCATTTGATCAAGACCGCATTTCCTAAATTTGTTTGTAAAAATACCATGCACATCAAAAGAATTACATAAGTCAGATTATCAAATATATCTAGTTCTTCCCACATATCCTCTTGGCCAGTTAACATGTCAAGAAGGAAATTCAGATGGCTTGGCATATTTTGTCAAATCCTGACAAATCCATATTGCCCTTTCCTTAGCACCTTATTATCTACCAGCTGCACAAAACCAGATTAAAGGTTTTGTTTCTATCTCTTTTGGGCTATCAAAATGTGGTCAAATGCTTTTAAAGTCCTTGAGATCTCCTTTCTGCCATTCAAATATCAGTATTTTGCCACTGGTTTTTCTTTTGTTTTCTGAATGATCTTTTCTTCATACTTTTTGGAAATAATTTTTTTGTGCCTCGGCTAAAATTTTAAGCTACTTGAGGGTGTCTTGCAGATACAGAAAGACAATATATCCAATTAACTCTGATCTCTTCTTTCCTTACTTTGAGCTATTTTCCTATTTTCTTGTCAACTTGATCATGATGAATTTGTTTTCATAACAAACATGTTTGAAAGAAAGGTCTTTTAAATTTGATCTTTTATAGTATCATGTACCAGTAAGCACTTTCAACACATTTTTTCCCTGATAAAATGTAAGGATTTTTGGAAAACATATCTGTGCCCAGATAATAAGCTGATGAACTGGAGCTAGAACCAGCACTGGTATTCAGTCCTCTCTTCTGGCGAATTGTTATAATGGCCATGCTTCTGGCCACAGCCAGCTAGCCAGAAAATGTCTGGATGTAGTTCAAGAGTTAGTACAGGTTGGGGACCATTCCCAAAAGGCAGAACAGATCTGACCGTGTTGTGCTGGAGGCTGAGAGAGTTTAGCAGCGTGGATGTGACAGACTGTGCCAGCTGGCCTCAGTGTCAGAGGATGATCCCTGGCACTGCTCGGTTTATTAGTACAGACCTAGCATTTATCTCCTGATATTTTCCTTATCCATCAGATGTTAAGCTAGTTCAAATCCCTCTGTCCCACCTGTCTTTACATTTAAAGGTCTCCGTTATGTGGTTAGTGGTTAACAATTCCTCATCCACACATTCTCTGGACTTGGCCATCTATAGGAGTCAGGTATGCCTTTTATCTCAATCCATGGATATTTGATAATTCTGTATTTCACTTTCCTCTGTGTTCATATTTGATGTATTTTTTTCCTAGATGTATATAAGGCAATACCTTCTCCATTTTTCTTTCCTTTACTTCCAGGGAAAACAGTTTTCTCAATCTTTCTACATTTTACATAAAGCCAGGAAATAAGAATTCCAATAGTCTGGATGATGATCTGGAGACACAAGCTTCAGTGAAACAATCATTATAAATTTTATTTGGTTTTATTTCAAATAGCAATAAAAATGGGTTTCTGAGAAAATTACTCACTTCTTGGATTTGATATTTGATTTTTCGTCCTGCAAAATGACAGAAATTTGAGATCAGCATTTTTACACTTTTGGTAAATATATATAACTGATTATTAGAATTTAATACAATATTTAATTCTACACTTTATATTAGTCATTCCAGGTGCACATAGGTACAACAACCCTTTCAAGCACAACATATTGAAAGACGGAGACCTTGTACGAATAACCATTTCATCAGGTTTAATGATAAGTAGCATATTCAAAATGCTTGTTCTGGACCCCGTAACTAGCAAAACATTATAGTGCATTCAAAAAATGGTATAGCGGGGGGAAAAAATCACATACAACTTACAAAAAGAACCTGAAAATTTATTTTTTTTCCACATCCATCCATATACACACAGTGGAATATATATGCTGGAAGGAGAGGAAAAAACCCCAGGCCCTCAGTAACTACTGAGCCATTGAAAGTTTTCACAACATCATAGATAATTACAATTATCCTTCTCTTAGGGATATTGGAGCTGCCAATTTTCTGCAATCGAAAATAAATAAATAATTCAGAACAGATGTTGACTACTCATCCCAGTTTAGTAGACAGCTTTAGGCAAGCATGTCAGCACTAAACTTGAAAACAGTGATAGACCTTAAAAATAGTTCTTCTCTTTTATTTCCTCCTATTTTTTTGTTTTGTTTTGTTTTCCTCTTTCTGTTTATCTTTTAATGGCTGGACAAACTTTCAAGTTTGTCATAGGGTGATTTAGTCCAGTGGAAGAAAAACCAAAACTGCTTAGCAATTCCATTTTGATTAGAAGCACAAGGTGGAAACCTCTTTAGTAACCCAGAGAAATCTCAAGTGCCTGTGGGTGGCACTGTAGGTATTTGGTCATCAATTATTAACAGAACTAGGCAGTGACTGTTGTGGTCCTCACACAGCTGTCGGGTGGAGGTTCTTCAGCACACCTGTGATGGATGCTCACTAGAAATGTTGCTCACATGAACAAAAGGTCTTTGCTTAGTTCCTTTGGCTAACAAAGGTTATCAGTGCATCAAGCTGACTATTTCATGTAGTATTATCAACTGCATTTTGCCTCTGTGGTGATGATTGTTCTGTTTAGGTCTGGAAAAATACTCTTCAGTCACTTCTGAAGTGTGCTGACCTCCACAAACATTGGCATCATGATAACCCTTATCTTTGCCTGAAGTTTAGGGTTGTTTTTTTTTTTTTTTTTTCTTTTAACTCTTTCTTTTTTTTTTTTTGTGCTTGTTACATGCAGACGTTTTCTCTTCTAAATGCATGATTTCCAAGGAGTAATATCATCTATCTGCTCATTGTTGCAATAAATAAAAGATAAAAAAAACCCACCCTGCTCAGATTTCTGCCTGCAGCCAAACACAGATATTGATTAACTTTGGTGGGGTTTTGGGGTAATTTTGGTTGGTCAGTCAGTTGGTCAGTCGGTTGGCTTTTTTGGTTTATTTTTGTGTTTGTTGTTGTGTTGGCATATTTTTAGGAGAAATTTGCAGAGGTGTAATAAAAAGTTATTTGCATTTTATCCACATTTTAAATCTTTCCATTCTAGTTAGGAACTTTGTTATATTATTACTCTTTTGGAAACTAAAGTAGGAGCCTTTCAACTTCTGATAAAGCCTGACTGCTGCTTGTATGTCAAGGCAGCCAATACTGAAAATACAAGACATTAGTTCTGTGACCCAGAAGTTCCTTAGTTCAGATGATCATCCTACTGCTGGATGACTGGGGATTCACTCTGGATTTACAAACATCTCCGTTCTTTCAATTAAGATGCAGCATGAATTAAATTGTGGCATTTCATTACATGCAGTTTGGGACTATGCCTATACCATCAAATTACCACCCAGTACGTTTATGGACTTTCCAATACAAACACCTATATTATCAATACCTCCCATTGTTAAATACTTAGAACAGTGTCTGACTTGCTTTGGGTTTGTCCCCGTTTGAAATCTCCTAAATAGTCTTTGGAGACAGTAGATTTTAAACACCATTTCCAGCAGGCAGTTTGCATGGAGCCACTCTGTTTTCAAAGCCTGAGGCAGATGTTAGCTCCTCCCTGCCAGTTGGACAGGAATATTCCCAAGGACATTTTAATTTATTAGTGTAGAGGTAGCCATAGGGAATCCAACCTCAGAAATGTGTCTGAGATATTTCTTCAGGTGATATTAAAAAAAAAAAAATCCCTCCTTTTATTTCTTCCTCTTGCTACACTCCTTACAGCTCTTTCAGCTGGAGAGATGTACATAGCAGAATGACTTTAAAAGATACACTGAAGTTATTAAATCATTGTAAGTTTTGCTAGCTGCATATCTGGCTTTAGATTAAATTAAACATCATAGTCCTGACAGACAGAATATGAAGACTCCCTGTGAATTTACCATGAGGAAAAACACCCCAAAAGTATCCACTGTACAGTGGTAAATATTATTGGCAAATTCTATTGCAATATTTTACCAGAGTAGATCAGAATGAGTAATCTCTTGTCATCTTTAGAGTCTGACTCTGTCTCCTTAATATCTGCTTTTCAACAATACTTTTATTTCCTATGGGTTAGTGTTTTTGGGGGATGCAGTAATGGAAGGAATGAAAGGAAAGGGCACACTCACTGCTCTGTGTAATTCAAGCATCATGACTGAATGAAAAGTACTGTGAAATAGCCTAAAATATTGCTATAGTTGTACAAGGGAAAACATCCTTTCTGCTTGTAACTATGTTTATTATCGATTGCAAACTTCTCAAAACTGGAATTATGTTTAACTTCACACTAAATATGAGAAGAAATAAAAATGGGTTTAAAATACTTTGTTTTATACCCTAAATAAAGCTGAAAATATGTGCAGTGGGCCAGGAGATTGGACCACAGTCTTCAGCTGAGAGTGTGTGCTACAAGAGTGCTGCTGGTACAATGTGTTTCCTGTCAGAGATTAACAACAAACATTGCATGTGGCTTCATCCTTGTCTTCTATCTCTCATTTGCAGGTGTGTCTACTGTGCTTGTTTTTTGCATCCAAAATGATTGTAACCATGATTCTCAGTCCTACCCTCAAACTGCCTCATCAGGCCTACATTCATAAAGAACATTTATATTGTTAAAATTTGATGCCTTACGAAAGTAAGTAGTAAAATACTTTCCTTTGGCAAAATTAATACATAATTTTGCATATACATTGAGTACAAGTCATTTTGATGGTGAGAAATTATTTGCAGACTTGTGATAAACAAAATTCACCACCATGAAGAACACAGTAATGGTGAAATGTGCTCACTGGTATTCAGAAAAACACCTTCTAGTGTGTTGACTTACATTATTTTGGATACACACTGGAATGATTGTACTGCTAATGCTACTTAAAAGGTCAATATTTATCACACTGTGCAATTTTCCCAATGTCTTAACTGCTTGTACAGCCCATACTGTGACAGGATATGAGCCTTTTCAAGCTTCACTGCAATTACCCTCAGAACACCCATTGGGATACGAAAGTTTTTATGCCCTTTCCACATATCAGAATTGAAGACACAGGAAACTAGCACAGGTGGTTAAGGCCAGATCTGCAGCAAGGTACGTTTATATGGATGTTACTCCTCCCACTGCATCCCTGCTCCAGTGTTATGCTCTTACCTCCCTGCCACTAAATCACCCTGAGACCAAATGTACTTGGACCAACTCTCCTAGTAGGTCTGGAGCAGCTGACAGGAATATTTAGGACGTATTTCACTCCATTTTTCTCCTCACTGACCAATAAAATGCCATTTATGCATGATTGTTCTATAAATATCTTTTCTGACCAATGCATCTGGGTTTTCTTTTCACAGCAGCAAGAGTATGAGGGAGAAAGAGGAAGAATTTACACTCACACTTTGTCTGGACACACAGAAGGGATGCAAGCAAGGCTTTATGCCATAGAACACCCCTCACATCATATTGGTCCCCCACTCATTCAAACATTACAATCAATGTACAAAAGGACCTATGAGTATTTACCAATTTAATAAGGAAGATGAAAATCTTACTAGACAGTGAATTGCACCGTAACTCCAAAGGCTAGAACAGGCTGATGAAATGACACTCTAACATAATAAATATTCCTTGAATATAATATGCAGAGTGATTTTTACCTAAATCTAAGCACAAATTTTGATATAAAAAATTAATCAGCTTTAGTATTTTATCCTCAGATTTCCGATACATGTAATTATTTATATGCAATTAAAGTAATAAGTTTACAGAGCATAAAGATATGATATCTTGGGCTAAAATCTTAGTATTATAGTTGTTTAACGTAAAGATAATAATAATAATTTTTCTTCTCTTCAGAATATGTCTTAGTATCATCAATTCATGTTAAGGAGATACTAGAAGGAGTGTATCAAGGAGGTGATTCTGCCCCTCTGGTCTGCTCTGGTGGGATCCCTCCTACAGTGTTCCATTCAGCTCTGAGGTCCTCAGCATAGGAAAGATGTAGACCTATTGGAAAGAGTCCAAAGGAAGGTCACCAAGATGATTTGAGGGATGGAGCACCTCTCCTGTGAGGAAAGGCTGGGACAATTGGGATCGTTCAGCCTGGAGAAGAGAAGGCTTCAGGGTGACCTAAAAGCAGCCTTCCAGTACCTCAAAAGATCCTACAAGAGAGACAGAGAGGGACTATTTACAAAGGCATGGAGTGACAGGACAAGGGGGAATGGCTTCAACAAAGAATAGGTTTAGATTAGATATTAAGAAAAAAATTATTTATTCTGGGGGTGGCAAGGCACTAGAAGAGGTTGCCCAAAGAAGTTGTGGATGTCTCATCACTGGAAGTGTTCAAGACCATGTTGGGTGAGGTCTAGTGAAAGGTGTCCCAGCCCATGGCAGGGGAGTTGGAACTGGATGATCTTTAAGGTTCCTTCCAACCCAAATCATTCCAACATTCCATAGAACAAGCTCCCTAGGGAAGTGGTCACAGCATCAAACCTGTCAGAACTCAAGAAGAAACTGGACAATGCTTTTAGTCATGTGGTTTATTTTTGTTAGGTTATAGGTCCTCTGAAACTTGAGGTATTCTATGATTCTGTGTTTTCTCTTAATCAGCAGACATCCCAGGAAAACACTAGTAAGGACTTTTATTACATCTGCTTTTCTCTAAATGTTACGACAATTATGGAGAAAAAATGATGTTGAGAAATACTACCACTAGCAGTAAAACTACTGCTACTTCTACCACTAATAGACTTAAGAGTAGGAAGAAAGTAATCTGGACAGCTTTACACCCATTGATTTGACTGCCATTCTATCAAGGAGTAAGAAGATATTTTAAGAGGAAGAATAATTAAATATATAGAAGTATATGGGAAATAGGGTAAAATGTCACATGGATTCACCAAAGATAGATCACATTAGCCTCAGCAGATATTTCTTTTTGATGAGTTAATTGATTTTCTAGATAAAGGAAAGGCAATAGGTTTCATTTAACTGGACTTCGGTAAATCATTTGACATGTTGCCATATGGGAAATCATTGGTTAAAATGCAGAAGACACAGATTAGTATAAGAATTAGATGCAAACAAATGGAACAACATAAGAGGGTAGTGAAAAAATATTATTGACTTTTACAGATTAGGAATAACTTAAAAGTTGAGTCAAGTATTATTCTTAAGGTTTTCCTGGAACTAATGATTAAGAAATTGATCATAATATCTTTATTACTGATCTTGGCACAAGTCTGCTGCTAATGCACAATGTTAGAAGCCACTGTTGGTAAAAGGAGCTTGAAGACTGTACTGAAAGATATGAGAAATATTTATCATAAATTTGTACAAAGTACTAGAGAGTGAGCTTGGTTTAACAGGAAGAACTTCTTCCGTAAGGTGGGGAACCATCAACTAAAAAACACAGAGGAGGTAAAACACCTTGGAATTCTGATCAATCATGGGAAAATTATGTGAAAATAAAATAATGCCATATAACAGGACAGGTTTATTTAGGAAAGAAAAGAAAAAACTGGTGTCAATGTTTGAGGCACTATTGAGTCTTCATTTAGAACATTGTTCAGATTCTTAGGCATTTGCCTTGAAGAAAGAGGCAGTGACGCTGGAAGAGGAGTTACTGACTAAACCAAAGATATTCATACTGCAGGTGATATAACAGTCATTACACACGAGGAAGGTTGTGAAAAGAAAGGAAAATAAATCACATCCACTAGGTATGTATAAAATAACAAAAGAGTTTGAGTGTGTTATGAAACTGATGATATGATGTTATGCCTGTGACACCAAGGGATGGTACCCCTTGAGCCAAAAACCTCCATCATTCCAATGTTCTTAGATCCAAAACCAGATTAAATGGCTTCTCCTCCTACTGGTGTAATGAGGTCTTTAAATGACAGAAAGTAAAATATTTCAAGCATGCACACACATACACAAACAGATTTTCTGGTGCACATACAGAAATTTATTTCCAATTTGTGAAGGTTCTTTGGGTCCAGGAATCCTGTTGCCATCAGTAACACTCACTCAGTGTTTGTAATATATATTCTAATAAACTGAGGGCTCCCAGTCACATGCTATGGTCTTGCTCTTCCCTGCACAATAGAGCAAAAGAAGGTTTTATTCCTTATAAACACTTCCATAGAAAGAAATACATATTCCATTTCAAATTATTTAAGTCTGTGTGTTGCAGATGTAGCCTGGTGTAATAGTTGCTATGCAGTCATTTTGATAAATAAGTTGTATATTACCATCTTTAGGAAAAGCGAAAGGGGCAATTGGGAACAATCAGTCAGCATCACTTTTGTCCCTAGAAAAATCATTGAGCAAATGCTCTTTTAACACATTTCTGGGCAGATGGAGGAGAAGAAGGTTACAGGGAACAGTCAGAATGGATTTCTCAAGGGTTAAAAATGCTTGAACAACCTGACTGCCTTCTATACTACAATAAATTACTAGATTTGTGGATAAAATGAGAAAAGTATTATTTGTCTGGACTTTGGCAAGTTTTTATCAATGACTTGGTGTTACAACTCACCCCTGAAAGTGAGTATAACTCATGTTCTTGTCAATAGATCCCTTGGGGCAGATTAGAGTGAAACAAAACAGAATTATCTTTTTTTTTTGGTAAATATATTTATATGAACGGTTTACTTTCACAGAATCACAGAATCACAGAATCACCAGGTTGGAAGGGACCTTCAAGATCACTGAGTCCAACCCATGCCCTAACACCTCAACTAAACCCTGACACCGAGTGCCACATCCAACCTTTTTTAAACACATCCAGGGATGGTGACTCCACCACCTCCCTGGGCAGACAATTCCAGTACTTTATCAGTCTTTCAGTAAAAAACTTTTTCCTGACATCCAATCTGAATTTCCCTTGGCACAGCTTAAG
>VWZT01014982.1:0-89817 GCA_013397055.1 Pachycephala philippinensis
AGGCTCACAGCCTTCCTCAGTTGATTTCTGAACTCACAGCACAGATGTTTTAAATATGATACAACCTATTTGTTCTGATGTTCCATGCTAATTCTTTGGGAAGTATGTACTAAATTAGGGAGGTTATGTTTTCTTGTGATGAAGTAGCTCAGCTCCCGCCAGTGTTTGCAGGAACTTTCTCACTACTTCGTGCTGGGGTTTTTTTCTTTAACGGGTAATGTTGGAATGAAGTGGCAGGGTCTTTCAGAGAAAGGCTAACTTACAGTAGTTTTTGTATAATGCTCTACAGATGTAGATGTTCCCCAGATGTGAACAGACTAGAAACTTAGTTTTGTCTCTGGGTATTCATTCGCCATATAAATCTCCCAACACATTCTTATCTGCTATGTAAATAAGATGTGGAATTCCAATAGTGTCTCAGCCTTCTACAGCAGATGGTGTAGTGAGATTTACCACACCATTACATTTAATGGGATTGAATTCATTTGGATTTCTTGATGTTCACTCTGTCCTTCTCTGAGCAGCAGTGTTGCCAATGTTCCTGGTTATATATGATTTGAGAGAGTGCTTAAAGAACAAAAAACCCTTTCTCTTAGAAATACGAGTATTTTCTGTCAAATTTTAAAGTGTGTATGTATTGCATTTCAGAGGATTTATAAGGCCTATGAGAAAGGGATATTTAATGAATATTCAACAAAGAACTTGAAGTCATTACATTTGAAGATTTTTGTAAATATCAGCTATCCAGTTAACTGTTTCAGTACTAGCATCATTATATATTCATTTGGAAAGAAATGAGCTTTTTACCTCATCACATCAGTGAAGACAGAGTGAAAACAACAAGAAAAAAATCTATGTTAAGAAAAAAAGAATCTTTTAAGAACATATTTGAAATAGAAGTTTTTGATTTTCATTTCAAAGTAAAAATGGCTCACCGTATACAGTAATTACACTAAATTAATAAATAATATTTTCAAAATTCAAGTGCAAACTGACTCTGCTAAAACATAATTAAAAATGACAGTGTAAAACACTGTCAAATTCTTCTAGTGAATTTTCTTTTCAAAAAATGCTACTGCAAATGCCTTGATCTGCTTGTTCCACAAACTGCTGTGTACCCAAGATGACATTTAAATGTATACAGATATCATATGTAGTCAGCCATTAGATGATACTTTAATTTATTTTGTCTGCTTAACATTCTGTCATTTCTGCAATATCTTATGTGGCCTAAAAATTTACTCAAACTAGCCTTATTAATTTTGTCATGCTATTGCTATCATTCCTCACAATCGTCATAGACCAACAAAATACTCTCACAGGACAGCTGAATGAGAAAAAATATTTCTTTTTATAATGAAACTTAATGAGGATTTCAGAGCTTTTCTACCTCCAAAGCACCCAGCTTTTCTAGTTAAGTTGAAGTTATTTCTAATGCCAGGCTTCAGGCTCAAGAGATCTGAACTGTTTCATAAATTATTTTATGAATTGTAAACCAGTCATCTGATCAGCAGTAACACACTCTGTACTACAGTGCCAAGCAAGGATAGCAATCATGCTGAATCTACATGCATGAATGAAAAAGCTTTAATCAGCACAGTGAATGGAAAATATCTCACTTTTCTCAATAGCCTATAGAGGCAATACCAGCTCTACAGCTGATCTGATTTACACCCGGAATTCCTCTTCCATTGGGCGCTCCAACTTTGACTTTTATTTAGGAGACAGATGAAAATGCAATGTCAAACTTTTGAAACTGTTGGACCACTGCGGAAAACTCTGAAACACTGATTTTTTGATCTAAATAGTATAGAATCATGGGAGAAAGAGGTGTTTCTGCCAAGCCACGAAGCTAAAAGTGAACAGAACTACAACCACACTAGAAGCTCCGGGCTGGACTTGCCAGGAAGGGGCTGGAGGGGACAGAGGTTCCTTTGCCCAGCTCTCCTCATCCTGCACACTCACAGACAAAGCCAAAGTGCAAAACCCAAACTGTCCTGTTAAAAATGCTGGGTTATGAGAGACAGAGTTTCAATGGAGAAATATTCTGCTGGAAAGTTAAGCAAGTTGCAGTTTATGGCAGGTCACCCTCGCCCAACACAACATCACCACACAGGTGAGCAGGGTTTGCCAACACGTGGGTTTTGCTGGCAGCCGTGGGGAAGGGACAGCAAGAAAGTTCCAACTGTTGCACAGGGATCACACATTGCTTGCTGACTCTGAACGCTAGCAAAACCTAATCATTTGGAAATAATTTTGCTTTACTGTGATTTCCCGTACAAGAAAACAAAAAAAAAAAAGAAAAAAAGAAGAATAGAAAAGAAAATTGTGGAAGAAGCAGTATGGCAGCCCTGATTCATCTCTGCCATAGTTTATAATTGGAGTAAAAGTAAGAGCTCTACAGATCTTTCACTTCAGTGAGACTTCACTGACAAACCTTTCCCCCTTCAAAGACAATACCTTCTGTGCAAAGACAATGCAGCAGCCCTACCTTTCCACAGAGTCTGTGAATTTCTTCTTCGCTCCCTGGCTTTGCTAGCAATTAGATCAGACTGTCAGTATACCTCATTTTTCTATTGCTTACCCATAGCTCTTGTTACTTCTATCAAGGGTATTAATGTTAGACAATATATTAATGATAGATCTATATTGGTGTTAGGGAAATGAGCTACAGGAGGTTGCTGTAGGCCCCGAGGAGTTTTCCTATTTTCTTTGATTTACTAATGTTAAAGAGTGGCTTTAAGGCTGGTTCTGTTTGTGAGAAAAACAAACAAACTAAAAAAAAGTCTTGTAGTTGGTTTCTCATGATTTAAAAATCAAACCAAAAAAAGTCCTGAAAATGCTCAAGCAGCTGTTATTTTTCACACATTTATATTGTCAAGGTGAAAAAGTTAAAGGGAGAAGCAATTGCCATGCAAAACCCCCAAACTCATCCATGCACTAATCCTGTTATTTGTATATGAACTCCAAAGCCTTCTGAAGCATTTTTAAGTCTTTTTTAGACGGAAAAGTCCCCAAAAAGAAAAACAGACTGCCCCAAGTTAATTCAATTTTGCTTTAATATTGAACTTGTAATGACTCAACCTGGTTTAAACCGAGACTCCTCATGAGAAGGACCAAGGAAGCATTGTTTAATTCTGAATAAATACTCATTATTTAAACATGTATTTAGATCAGGTTATTTGAAAGCCTGTAATAGATTTTCTGTAAGATACTGGTGGTGCTTTTGGGCTATCAGAGGAGCTCCATTGTTTAATGTGTCCTTTCCAGTCCTAGTAACACAAAAAGCACAGGAGAGAAAATTTCATTATGTGTTCACACATCAAAGTATTTGGGTTTTGACTTTTAGTAAAAGAGTAACAAATTCATCTGAGTCAAAGGTCTGCTCTGCTTTTTGTTTTTTGGGTTTTTTTTTTATTTTTCAATATATGGTTTGGAATCTCCCAAGCAGGGGTGAGGCAATGACTGCAGCAGACAATTAAAGAGTAAACTTAGGTAAAGAAGTGATAAATCAGAATTCCATTTCTGTCTAGTCAATGCATCATTTACCCACTTAGATTCATCAAATAGAGGAATGTATCCACTTTTTTTTGTAAAGCACTACAGGATATATTAATGAGCCAGTGCAGGACAAACACTAAATGAAAAATATTGATACTCAGGTGAATTATGAAATAGTAAATGAAATAGTTTCATTTACTTGCCTGGGGGCTGTTCCTAGGGAAGTAAACAAAAGAAGAGATCTGTCTACACGGCCAGTAAAACCAGCCCAAAGGGCAAAAAGGAATTCACCAGTGAGATACACCAGATATAGTACAAGAGTTATCCTCCCTTCTCTGTGCAATCCCAGGATAAAATAAACATATCCAGGCTTCCTAAAGTGGCTTGCTGACACCCCACCACTGGTTATTCATACTAGCCAAGTTACCTGTGTAACTTGGAGCTGTCTAGACAATTTTTTATTGAAAAAAATCCATCTCAAATGAAAATTTAATCTCCTCTTTCCATGTCCTCTATTTCCTTTAAGGATAGACATGCATTTTCACTGAAATTATTCTGAAAAAAAAACCCCACAGTATTTAATTTAGCTTTTAATTTAAAATTGGGTATTGTCTCTGTCTTTTAAGTTTCTCATTTAGGTTATTCTAGAAATTTATAGGTTTTGGGTGTAATAAGATGATGCCATTGACTTAAGTCAGTGTTTTGTGCACTGGGCATATCTTCAACAGCCAGCACAGAACTGCTACCCCAGTCCAGCTTCACTATTATACAAGACTTGAAGATTCCCCACTTTGGATAGGAAAAACAACCAGAGTCTTCCACTAGAGTACTTATGATAGCGATTCCAGATGGGAAAACATTTTGAAATTACGGAGAGCTTGTTTCTACATCTTTGATCACACTGAGTAACTTCATGCTCTACAGATGGTGCCACTGACATCAGCACTTCCTGCTGAAGAGTCAGGTGCTAGACAATATAAAACTGAGATCTAAACCTGGTCCTAAATACAGTTCTAGCACCTGAAGAAGGCTATTTTTTTTATTAAACAAAAGGAAACACTTTTATTATTCCTTTTTCATTTGACAGTCACCCTTTTTATATTTGTTTTAATGTTATCACTAAAGGGAAAATTTCAGCTACTTCTTCTATTATACATTTGTGATAGCAACTCTAAATTTCACATTGCTCATGCAGTTATGAACAAGATAAATTTGAGTCATGGACCAAACCTAGAAGGCTGTAAATCAAAAGGCACCACAGGTACTCTGTGTTCTTGTTAGTCAGTCCCTAGGATTTAGATAGGAAAAAATTTTTAAAACATGAAAATAATATACTGTTAAAGTTGATTAGCTGGCTGTAGTCTCCTGGATACAGAAGATTTCCTCCTTTTGCACAGCAGGTGTATGCATGACTTATGCAGGCAAAGCTCAATTTTGTAAAGGTTAAATTTGATCAAATTGATTAAATACAGATCTTTCTTCCATTCTATCAGTATCATGTTTATGCTTACTGGTTAGAGACCTGTTTCCCAAAAGCCACAGTCATCTCCTTACTTTACTGGTTCCGATTGTTAAGCATCTAAAATTTCAAATAGAGAAATAATCCTTTTACTTGTAACTTGAAAGTGCCTTAAGTAACCCCCTGCAAAAATGTTCCTGTTCACCTGTGACAAAGAAAATAAGTAAACATTTCTTCCAGTCCTCTGTGTTTGATAGATTGGTGCTTAGGCAAGATTAAATGATTACTTCAAGTAAAAGTACTTTTTATTTTATCAAGTCAAAACAAAGTTTCTAAAATCATCACACACTGGGAGGAATAAATTACTTTATTCCTTTTGCCCAAAATTGAAAACACAAGTCTGGATTTGGCAAAAGTTTAAAAATCAAGCTAAGAACTACTTACATGATTAGAAATGTTGATTTTGACAGGGATTCTTATAAAGCTGCCAAATGTTTAAAAATCCTGCTAAGCACACAGTCATGGGTGTTGCATAGGACTGGGGAAAAACTAGCCCTGTTTCTGGGAGAATGAATGCATTAAATTCCCATTTCAAGTATCTAGTAGTGGATAATGTTCAACACCTTGTGGCAGTCACTTGGTCTAGGGGCAAGACTTCTCTTTTACACCTGGGCTGATGGCTGGTGGTGGGCAGGGTGTCAGTTCTTCACCATGAAAAACCTTTGCATCATCCAGAAATTATAATGGAATTTATTCAGGGTCATTAACTACGCAGAGACAGCTGTGAGCACTGGTAAGATTTACTTAGCATGAGGATATAAAAATTAACCAATCTCCTAGATTATAGATACAAATCTGTGCTGTGAATCTGTACAGATCAATGCTAAATGAATCATTAATATTCTGTATGGAGGAGAAAAAAGAAGTCGATGAAAGCTGATCCTGCTACCTTGTCATTACACTCTATATTACCACAAGTTCATCCAAAACTGCAAATCATTACAGATTCTCCAGCATCTGCCACACTCCACTACTGTCCCTGGAGCACTCAGAGAGTCAAATATGTTTACTAAAGCATAAAACTACTAGCACCACTCATCCATGGTTACACAGACACATCTGAACATTACTTTAAAAGTGTCATAGACCTTATATTTATTGTTCTGAATAAACATTAGTCTCATGAGCAGAGAAGCACCAAAGACTGGAGCCTGGTAATTACTCGCAGGATAGGTACACTGCCATTAGCTGCAATGAAAGCCTCTCTGTTTTTCCATGTCAGTGGATTTCGGCGCTCGGAAACACTTTCTTACATCAGGCAGGAGAATTTAACTCCCTGCTTCTTCAGTCTTATGTACTTAGGCAATAAGACCATAATGTTGCTGGATGTTTGACTGGCTTTTGACACAAATTGCACCAGACACAGTACATGGATAATTAGCAGTGCACACAGGCTCTGTTTTTAATCCAAGCCTTTTAATATAAGTCTCAAAAGCCAATATTTGGACTACCTGAAATATTTCATGATCTTTTCATTTTTACAAAAACTGTAACCTCTCCTACAATGCAGATGAAATCTTGATTTTTTTCAATGAAATTTTGGGAGTTTAACCTGTTTTAATAGTTATTTTGATTTTAAGCTAAATATTTTAACAGTTTCAAAATAAATATAACTTGTATGAACCATTTTAATGAAAATTGAGCACATTTTTAAAGTCAACAAGCAGAAGAAAACAGACACTAAGCTCTAGCAGTGTAATTTTTTGTCAATAAAGGTTCAACTGTGCATTTGATATAAACACACTATAAACATCAGGACAAGATAAAATTGTTATTTATACAATCATATTTCTAATTAGAAGGGACAGAAATCTTTTCAAAGGGACATTCAAATAGTATAAGCTAAATATGGCATCAGCAGCAGCACAAGGTCAAGGAAATCAGAGTCAAGTCTGACGCCAAGATGTTTCTGTAAAATGCTATTTGAAGGACTGTGACCCAGGGAGAAGAGCACACATTCACCCAAGACACTAAAATGTGCCCACGCTCTCTGTACTCACAAGACAGCAGAGGTGTTAGTTCTGTAACACAGCTCCTAACAACTTCCTAACACACAGCATTTATGAGTACCAGAAATCGGAGCTACTTCTACTGCTATTCAAAATTTAAGTGTTGAACTCATTCCAGCCTTTCATTGATGTGCTACAGTAAATCGAGAGAGAGAGGAGAAGAAGAAAAGCAAAGCTAGCAATACCAGAATTTTCCACTATTTTTCTGGCAGCCCCAGAACCAAAATCCAATGTGTGTTTTGGCAGAGTAAAACTTTCAGGCTGACGGGAATTGGGATTATTTTGGTTTACATCCGCTACTGGCCTGACCCAGGGCCTTTGGCACTGTCCTCCAAGGGATGAGTTTGACAGGCTGAGAGGCTGGAGAACAGCTCTCATCCCACTGCACCATGCTGCAGAGAGCTCTGGGATGGAAATGGGGCTGGAGGCTCCACATGCTGACAGAAATTGAGGCAATGTGCCATAAGGCTTTTTATAACTCGTCTCTCAGCCTCACAGAAGGCAATAGGCAGCCTTTTTTTCTTCAGTAAAAGCTGCCTTTATGCATTGCTCATATTCAGCTCACAATCAGATGCTATGCAGATCAGTGCCCAAAATATCAATCCAGCCAAATGTTTGCCAGAGCTTTAGGGAAACCTTACGGTCTCAGAACTATTTGCATTCTGAGTTGAATGTGCTTTAATTTCTATCTACTAGCATCTGCTATTGTTTTCACAATCTTTTAGATGGGTTACTTGGATTATTAGCAAGTAACAACTGTGGTTTGACTTTTTTTTTTCCACTTTTCCCTTCCCCAATTTGGAAAGGCAGCAGACTATGTATGAAACTCTGCTACAAATCGGTCCATCCTGTTCATTTGATTTGACATTTTCGGGTATTTTTAGTCTGAGGTTTGCTTTCCAGTGTCCATCCATCCCTCAGAACAATATCATCTAAGTGCCAGAGAGGTAATACCTCTTGTTATATTCCAGTTGTATTTGATCTTAGCCTGTGTTGACACCTTTCCTTCCCAGTCTGTGTTCACATCCTTAGTCACTTATTGCCTTTTCCCCCCAACCCACAAGCACATTATTTTGTAAAAGACCTTTCACTGATATATCCTCCTTTTTCACTGATATATCCTCCCTGCTCTACAACTTTTATTCCCCAAGCCTTTCATTAGCAGATGCCAATCTCTCCTATTTATCAACTGGCACCAGAGAAATTCCTGGATTTTCTCTTTTTCTTTCCAGACCTGTGCTTCAGATCTTCCTGGGCAGACCAAGCTGGGAAAAGAGGTGATGGCAAAAACAGTCATGGGGAATTGCATTCAACTGTGAAAGCAGCAGGCAACAGCTGTGGTCCTTGAACAACAAAAAGCTTAGAACATTCACCTTTTTAATTTATCTAATAAAAATTGAAGATACTGGTGTGGGATGGATTCTAGCTGCTTTAGGCTGGTGTTTGGATGAGCAACAACTCAAAGATCCTCAGGAGTCCTCGCTTAAGAGAGTGCTGATTCTCCCCCTGGTTTGCTTTCCAATACTTGGGAAGCACTAATGAGTGTTTTAAATCAAAGAGCATCTCAAATATTAATGATGTTTCAATGTGCCTCCTATTTAACGTAAAGCAGCACATAGCTCTTTTCAGCTGATTCGATTTTTTTAAATAGATTTTGCTCTCTAACTGGCATTAGCAGGAGACCTCCGAGTGGCATTAACATATTAAGGGCGCTTAGTTCCCTGCCTGTCTGCATCCCAGCCACCCAAAGAGTAACAGCTATGGCTGAGCTTGTGGAAATTCCTTTCAGGAACAGATTCATATGCAAACACCTTTTATGCCCTTTGGTTTAGCAGATCTTTGTATTTTATATTTTTATAGGGATTGGCTGTCAGAAGAGACATATCACATCACAGTGTTTATATATAACACCATTACAAAGACTTCATGTTTAGCTGCAGCTCACTAGGCCTGTTTTCCTTTTGGGGGGTAGTTTGTGCCAAAATGAGAGGAAATAGCATTTCCTCTGAGAGTAATGAGCAGCTGGTGCTTTTGCCCTGGTGTTTATGGGATGTAATAGGCACAGTGGCACATTTGGAACTGGTTGGAGAGAAAACTAAATGCTGCTTTCTTTTATCTTTATCACCCCCTCTCCCAAGAAGGCTTTTCAGTGTCTATGGTTTATACCAATTTTAGAAAATGCAATAAAAATAAAACCGCAGCACTTTGCCACAACGTAGTCAGATATTACAATGTACTCTTTGTAAAGATTGACTGTTTTTATCTACTGGAACCAGAAAAACTAAGACAATAAAATATTTTTAAAACTTCTCCAAATAGCTCTTGGAAGAATTAAAGCAAAGGGAGTACATCTGGAAATCATATTTGCAGAAGAACCAGTGAAATTGCCAAAAACTGTACATCTACTCTACTGGCCCTTGTCTGACCTTAACTTGCATATTCATGGCTGACATTCTCACACCAAGAAACTTTAAGCCAGTGTCAGCACAACAGCAGAAGAACTTTAAAAGTACTGATTTCTCCTACATTACATTTACCAGTTCTTCAACCAGTGTAAATTGGTATAGCTCCATTAACTGTGATAGTGCCATGCAACTCTGAAAACAATACAAACCCATTGAAACAGAACCAGGATCTGCTCCTTTATTCACAGCACTTCAGACTGACTGATTAGACCATTATGGATTGTGAATAGGGGTGGCAAACACTGTTCCACAGATAATGTCCTCTTCATCAGCCATACTAATTGGTATTTGTGGTGATCTCATAAACACTGCATAAACTAATGATCCGCACTTGATAGCATTTCAGTAGCCAAAAAGTATTTGTTTGTGTTAATATAATGCAATGAAACACATAATTATCTACCCTTCTGCTAACAGTGTTTTTTACGTGGATCTCCATTAATCCAAAGACTTATATCATTCTCAAGTAGTGATGTCACACTAGTGATTTTAGCAATGAGGTTATGAGCAAGCAAGGAGCAGTACTCTTCCAAGAAGGTTACATAAAGAGACTTTAGAAGAGTGCTACTTAGGTATTATTTGGCTCATAAGTCTAAACACATGCTTATGGAACTATCTTTTTAAACAGTTCAAGATTACATAAATTTTAAAAGTGTTTATTTACTCAGCATTGCCTAAAATTTGTCACCTAAATACTGATTTAGGCTGCTTATTTGGTTAACTTCAGTTTTTCTCAAGTTATGACTTTCCACAAAAGCAAATTGGAAGTAGGATATGTATCTAGGGTACTCAGATGTGAATTTAAAATCCTACTGTAAGAACATAGTTTGAAAAAAACGAGTTTTAACCTTTCTCAGGAGAAATACATCTTGGTCAGATCCGTGGTCATGGAAACCTCAAATGGGTTCTCTGAATGTTCACAGCATCCATGATACAGGAACACTCTACACAAGCCAGGAAGTTATTTACTTGGGCCATATTAAACTCTGACAGGCATTAAACTTGGTTTCAGGCTGTGCTGCCAACTGAAGGTTCAGACTGGGGATACTGGATTCAAGATATGTGAAACGTTTTAGGCACAGTCCAACACAAAATTTCTGACATGCTTCTAAAATGAAAGAGATGATGTGAGGGGGTACCTTGGACATGCCATGGAACATCAAACTGCTCTCTCAGTGACACACAGGAGAAGAGCTCCTCACTGCAACTTGGATCCCTGTCAGCATTGCCACAGGCCAGCTCAGTTAGCTCACAAGGCAGTACTGGTACTTTCCTCACATTTCCTTACCTCTCCCACGCATTCCTCTGTTGGACACAGCATTCAGGATAAAAGACTACCTGACCACGAAATAGCACTGCCCTTTTGCCTTTTTTTTTCATGCTGCTCTGACACCAAACTTCCTGTATTATCCAGAAGTTACTATGACTTGCCTTGCCTTGCTGTCACCAACATCCTTCTTGGACATCTGCTTAACCTCATACTCCATTTACCTTGGCTCTTTCATTGCAGGATGTGACAGTCTGCCTTCAAAAAGTTCTGCAGCTGGATGGCTGTAGGAAAAGCCTCATTCAATGAATGAAGATTATACAGAACCACGTTTACAGCCAGATATCTCAAGTATATTCTGATGGCTCAGAAATATATTGTGCCCAGTTGGATGAAAAAGGATTTATCTTGCTTATCAGCATGAGACTGAGTACATGACAACCTTTCTTTTCCTTTTTTCTTTCCTTTGCATTTGAATGTTTTAAGTAAACTAAAATAAAATTCAAATTAAGCCTGGATCACCAAACCCAGTCCTGAAAAACTCTGCATACTGCAAAACTGGGTCCATTTTGAAATTGTCTGCTGTCTTACCATTCACTTTAGCAGCAATCTGGATTGTACTTACTCTTCAAAAAGTCCCTTACGTGACTCCTCCAGAGAAAAAGGGGCTACAGGATTATTTTCATTTTTTTATCTAAGTTATGACCATTACACAGATTTCCAGGCTCCAACCCGATCTCTTCTACTTTACACTGTTCTAGGAGTAACGCAGCTCCAGAGCTCTTCTTTGCAGCAAGAAATGTTTCTTTGGAAAAGCATCCCAGAGAAAAATGCAACACGTAAGGCTTCCAGTCCCCAGACTGCGTGGTTAAATAGCGTTTAGGAATCAAAACAGACAAGCAACTAGTATGAACATTTGTACAATCCCTCTGAGACTGCAGAGAGGTTTTCTAACATTAGCAACCTCCTTAGGAGAGTTTCTGCTTCATAAATGCTTTTCACACAATTCTGCCCCTTCCCTTAAGCTCTTTCCATTTAGTGAGTCCTTGTTCTCTTGTTCAGAAGCTCTAAGATGGTCACAAGGTTTGCATTACCTGACACAGGACTAAGAGGTTGTGACAGCAGATTTAAAAGTGTTGGTAATTCATACTAAATATTATTCAGTTGAGCTGATGGAAACTGTTAAATTCCCACTTCTCGTCACTAAAACCTACATCTTATATCATAATTAGTGGTTTGGGGTTTCTTGTTCCACCCCACCATTAGTCCATGTTTGACATAGCTTCAGTGGGGTAAGATGGGAAAGGGGCTTATTAAGCTACTGAAAAAATCTACTGAGTAAATCTTGCCACCAGTAACCTGTGCAAATTTTCCCTGGTCAGGAATAGATTACTGACATTTTACAACAAAGACATAGGAATCCATCTTCTTGTTGGAGTGAGAACATGGCACACCTCACAACCACTGCCACTTTGCTCCATTTAGGGTAGAATTTTTCTTTTTATAGGAGTAAATCTGGAGCTTTATTTTACGTATAATAAATCATCTTGACCTGCTGCATCAACCACCCAGCATGTGTTAGACCCAGCAGGTTCTCCTGGGAGAACTTAGCACACGCCTCAGTGTTCTCATGAATACAGCACAGTCAGTTTGAGCTCTGGGCCCAGGGTTAAAACGTGCAGTCATATTTCAAGCTCCACCTTTGGGCTGCCCTGGCCCTGCTGCAGACCCCTCTCTGGTTCAGAGCAGCTGCTGAGTCTTTCCCTGCCTACTTAGCAGAGACTCTCTATGCCTTATAGCAAGCATTAAGAAAACTCATTTTCAGCCTAGTAGGGCATTGATCCTGACTATCTTTTGTGTGTGTCTTCTCCAGCCAGTAAATGTTTTACACTTCTGGGTTGTGCTTACCCTGCTAGTAGAGTTTCTGTGCTCATGGAAAAGCGTTCAAAGCAACCACCAGCGGAGGCTTACACAGCCACCAGATTGCTGTGAGGTGCACATCAGATTTGTCCCAAAACCCCAGAGGCCATTTCAGCTACCTGGGAGTAGTGGAGTACAGGAGCATCTCACCAGCCTGGCCACAGCCTTGCTGAAGAGGAAGGCGCATAAGCTAAAGTTGTTCAAAAGTTGATCTTTTACTTGATGTGTGGAGAGATCTATGAAAGACTTGCCACTGTGGTGTATATGGAAAGGCTACCCCGACAGAAGTTGTGTTTATTATATACAAAGTTCTCCAAATGGCTGGCAGTGAGCTGGCTGCAGCCACACAGCACAGGTCTCTCCTCAGCGACACTTGGGTAACAATCTGTGCTGGTTGTACATATGGTTTCACATACAATGACAAGCCAAGCCCCAGTAACTCCCAAGAAGACTCCCAAAAGGGACGTGCTTATCAGCTCATTCCTGTTTCATTTCTACTCTTTTTAAAACCAAAAATAACTTTTCCCCTGATTCACCAGCCATAAATCCACTGGAATGTTCTGCAGTGAGTCAATCAGTTTGTCATGCCAAGATCAGTAAGAAGTGATATTTTATAATTGCACATAAAAGGACTGGAATGATCTTTTGCATCTTTATTTACTTCTATTAGAAAATGTCTTGGCAGACTTAGCCATTAACATTTTCTGCTTCCTCAAGGAAAAGATAATTTATCCTCTTAAGGATATTAAACTCCTGTGTATTGTTTTTCCCCATTTGGTATCCTTGATTCCCCCTTCTGAACACTTGAGTGCTTGCAATCAGCACACAATGACACTTACTAATAACAACTGAACTACAACACCCCGCCATAATGTTGTTCTAATACCATATATAACACCATATAACACCAGCAATGTGGAGCAGCTTCACTGTGCAGAGATTTGAGTCTCTCCATACCTACATCTGTTTTCTTTTCCCTCTGGTACATCTGCTGTGGAGCGTGACCCCTGCTGAGCACAATGAGACCCAAAATCATGTCTTTTGCTGTAGTTCTGAGCCCCAATTCAAATTCTGGTGCTTGGCTTTAATTTCTCAGAAACTGACAGATGCTGGATCAACACAACAGCGTGCAGAAAGCTGTGTGTCATGTTCTGCTGTCTTTGTTATGCTTATTATATTCTACTGGAGGTGGCCAACAAACAAATTCTGTAGCACACCTTCTTGTTACATTATATGCCACATTACCAGCAACAAGGGAAATATATGAGTCACATATGGGAAAAGGGAGAAGAAATGTTATGTTATATGGCTAATCTGTATAACAGACCTCTAAATTTCAGTGCTGCTTTACTTGCTTCAGACAGCAACAGATAGAAAAATATTCACTGAAGAAATTAGCCTTTTTTTCCTGCTATATTTTGTCCTTATTAGTAACAGACATACATAAATATAGTCATAGACTGGAGCAGCTGCTTCATCAGTTACAAGACTGCAAGTCTTGGGAATTCCTGGGGTCCTAGAGCTCTGCAATTCCTTCTGTACCTTCCCAGAGCACAAGTCCAAGCAAATTTAACTTGTAGCCCTCTCTTTCCCCAGGGGGAAGAAGAGAAATATATAAATCCTTATCCCTCAGAGAGAGGAGATCTTGCATTCATGCCTTTTCTTTTTTCTCTATATAATTCTAGAGGTCTGCTTAATAAGGCTTGAAGTTCTTTGTTGGCATCTTCCTTTTAAAGCTCTGTAGGCTGTTCCATAAGAGACTGCTGATGCAATGCTTAGAGTGCTTCTTTCTCCTCACATTGTTAATCAGTAGCCTATGCAACAGCTGATCAACATCTCCATAACCAAAAGTGAAAGAAATCTATTCCTGTTGCTGGGAAAAACAAGGATTATTGGCATATGCACGCATGTTCCTTCAGATAGGCACTGTCCACCAGTGTTAGAGATACATTATTGAGCTAAACAAAATTTAACACCAAGAATGACTGTGCCATACATCTCCAGAGAGAGGCAACGGATGTTTTACAAGTATTGGACCTTCCCAGCCATGTACCTGAAGAGTAAATCCTCAGTGATGTGGTTTACTGCTCCTTCCCCCTGCAAGGAGGTGGCTGAGCACTTTACCAAGCTAAGCACTCATGGAACCTCAGACCTTCACTCTTTCATTAGTGGACTTCAGATTCCTGAGGCAGGGGAGCAGAGCAATTGCTGGGTATGAGGAAAGCCCTCCCCTGAGCCCCTTTTACCAGATCTCAATCCTTCCTTGCTTAACAGGAAATTATTTGCTTTTTGGGCAGGCTGTCTTCCTAAAGGGCAGGCTGGGGAAAAGACCTGGGGAAAGCCTAAAAGGTCTTATATTTATATGTAAGACCTTTATTTTTATAGTCTTATCTATATTTAGCTAAATACCCTTCATAAGAACAACTTAATATTGTTAAAATTATAACTAACAGTAATCACCTTGTGTGCAATGTGCAATCACATTATATGCAATGAGAAACTATGCTAAGGTAATGTGTAAGAGGTTTGTTCAGTTTCTTTAGAAAAACGGGAAAATTCCATGAATAATAGTAAAAAAGCATCTTCTCTCTTTATTTTCTAAAGAGTTTGACTTTTTCCCAATCTTTTTAAATGAGAATTTTTACTTTTCTTGTGTGGTAACTTTCCCCACATTTTCTCTACTCCACCCTCTCCTCCCAACATTCTTTGCTTCTGAAGAAATTTAGAAAGGAAATAAAACCTGAACAGTAACTTTTTCTTTGTTTGGGGAAAGAAAACTTTGACAAAAAAAATTGTATTAAGGTGATTTTTGATTTCATAAGTGTTCAAAATGTTTTGACAGCTCTATTTTTATTTATGTAGCACGGGATGGATTTATGATCTTTTCAATGCTGTTTTACAGTATAAGCATTTGGGGAAAAATGCCCATACAGCATGCTTGTGTTTCAACCATTGCTATATCCACAGGGGACAGAGCAGCCCAACACACAGCTCTGCAGTGGTAAACAAATGAAAGTCCAACTGTGTTTCCCTGTAATATTTCATCCATCAGAAAATCACATATGAAAATACAATGATTAGGAAACTAGCATGCTCCCACATTACTGGGCTAACAGAAGCTCATGCCAGCAGCTTTCACATCTACAAGGCACTGGCAAGTTATCAAAATAGCACCAGCAAAGCAGCTCAGCACCATGCAAAGCAGACTTCCAGACTGCACTTCTGCCGACTGCTCTGCAAAGACCTTGTGCTATACCCACCATTTCTCTCTCACTGGTTTAGACCTGACCATAATATTTTTATGATGTGGGATTTGACAACACTGGTTAAGCAGCCCCAACTGCTTCCAGTCTACACAGTCTGAAAGTTGTCCTAATACTTGCTAACACTCGCAGGAAACTACGTGCAAACATGATACAGTAAAAATGAGGCTGAGGTTTTGCTAATGCTAAACATACCAAGGTGTTTCAGAGTACCTTAGGGTGTCCAACGCATAATTACAAATAAGGGTTGGTAATTCATCTCTGTTGCTATGTCCTAGGACATGACATCGTTTATTCTAGACAGGCTTTCCATTTCTGTATATTTGTTACTTTCTTATCTAAAACAAAATTGCAGGGAAATAATCATATTTGAGCAACTAATAGGTTCCCACTGACACAGCATTGTAAAGCATTATTTATTGGACAAAGGACAGTTCAGAAATTTAGTGGCACTCAGGCAGAGGTTAAGGCAGTCATTGTCAGCCACTGTAGCAGAGAGCCTGGTTTTCTGAGACATCTCAGCTTCAGGAACTATTTAGACTCATTTATATTGTGTATAAAATAAATATCATCTGTGTGAATGGTGAGTGTGAATTGTTAGAGATTTACACCTACTTCATATTTATGCTGTACTCCTTTAAGTAATTATAGAGACCAACAAAGCTGGCTAGACAGTATTCTTATGGTTAGCATTTGTAGAGAGGAAGCCTTGAAGCTTGAATTTCCCTCGCCTTCACAACACTGAAAAGGAATTCAAAGCAAAAATAAAATACTGCCAACATCATCTGAAACTGATGCAAGAGACAACTTTTGCTCTGATGTAAATGACATTAAGCCCAAAGGAATAGTCAACTGTTTTCTTCTTTTTATTTCTGAGAATGAGGTTGCAGTGATAACCGAGCCTACAGCAGTCTCAGAGCTTTATCTTAGTCCCTTGTATATACATAATTGTTAACAGCTCTGTGTCAGCTCCTCTCCATGAGAGTTACAAAGGAAATTGCAGAGTTCCACCCTCAGACCTGCTCTTGCACTGATTTTAGACAGTGAGGTCTCAAGTGTGCTTCAGTTCTCCCCCCTGCAGCCACAGATTTCATGACTGATCAGGTCATCTGCTTAACGCTACTCCAAATTCCAAAATAAAAAGAAAATGTTTGGACTTGTAATTCCAACTTATGTGCCTAATATATTCCTGTTCTGTTAATTTCTTTAATCTTGATCTGATAATCCTCCACCTGTAGTCATCTGTCCACTAGTCACTTAAAACAGAGATAAATCCATTTTTCTTTCAAGCTGAGTTTTCCGATTTTTTAATTGGTGTCCAATTTAGGTCACAGTGAACAGGGAGGATAATGAATAAATCATTATTCTTCCTCCATGCTTCGTCTGGTCTTCCCTGCTGGTGACTGCTTCCTTCAGTGTACTACTGGAGCATATACTTCGACTTTGTGTCGATGTCAGAGAAGGTGACCCACATGTGCTGTAGCTAGCGTGTGTGTAGCATGTTGTCACCAAAGCAACATCTGTCTGATGACTCAGAGTAAAAGTGGTTCTGTTTGTTCTGTGTCAAAAAGAGAGAAATGCTACTTTGATGTTCTAGCGTGCATCAGAGTACCAGACATATGCACAACAGAGACAACAGCAAGCAGCACAATCTGGTTTCACCCCATACATTTTAGGTATTTTCCAAGGTTAAAAAAACAAAACAAAACAAAACAAAACAAAACCAAAACAAAAAAACCCAGTTTAATTATCTGAGCAGTGAACTTCATTGCAACATATCTAAAAACAAAACAATAGTCCTCCCCCTTTCTTCAAAGCACGGACCACCCATATATTATATCATCTAATCTTGCCAAAAAGGATGATTGCAGGATCTGCCCATTTACGCACAGGAAGCAAATTGTTGAAATTTGTCCTTTCTAAACACATGATTTTCAAATTATCACAAGTGAGCTTTTCATAATATAAAGCAAAATAATCAGCAGATTGCTAAGAGCTACAAGAGGATTTTATTTTTGCTGTATGAAAGTTCTTCATATGGCATTCACAGCCGACTAGTGAAATCACTATTCTCAGTTGCCAGCTTCACACACTTTTAAGAAACAATTTTCTGCAGCTGGTTGCACATAGCATTCTTTGAAAATTAGGAGCCTTTCAGGTGTTTCAACATGAGCCTCCAGAGATTGAAGCATCAAATTATATTTGTTACTCTACAAAGTGTAAAGCTAAAGGTCCAGCTAAAGGCATCCATAATCCAGAGGAGCTGCAAAGCTCCTGCCAATCACTCTGGACAGCAGCAAGCCCGGGATGCCAGAGAATGTGGGGACTCAGGGACAGATGACAGAGTGAATACTTTTGGGTCCATGCCCAAGTAGATTAGGGGAAATAAGAGCCTCCTGCTACTTAAGCATGGAGATACAGCTTCCAGGGAGGAGACAGGATCCGCCAGGAGCAAAGCTTGCCAAAGATGGTTTCTAACAGCCAGCTCAGAAATCATCTTGTGATTTTAACAACCAGTTTTGCTGAAATGTGCTCCAGCAGAATCCTGCAGCTAGTTATGTTATAATGGAAAAGGCCTGTAGCCAGCTTGTAATCCAACTGCCTAAGACGAGCAGGAAATTAGAGGGGATCCTGCCATTACACCCAATGTGCCAGCTCAGACTCACCACTCATGAGGGCAGAGCTCAGAGCCGCTCTCTTCAGATGAAGCGGCAGACAAGGTCTCCTGCCGCAGAGAGGTGCAGTTCAGCAACAGGCAAAATCTAACCCTCCAGATAGCCAAATCAGCTAAATTAAAATGTCATCCTCGTGCAATAGAGTATTACTGCAGTCAGTCTGCTCATCATCTCTATGAAGAGTTTTTACTGCTGTTTGTGCAATAACATCCCATCTTGAAATGGTGTTTGTTAAACTTGCACCATATTTCATTAACTCCTGCCATTTCCCATCACAATCTCTTTGAATTGCAGAATGTTATTCAATTCAGTTACTATTTGGATTTCTTCCAGAGCTGTATGGCTCTGAGAACAGCACACAAAATAACAACATTGGCTTGTATTATTTTCAACAGCTTCCTTTGTTGTTTTCTGATGATGATAAATGTGTGGTGAAATAGCTGAGAATGTAATCAACAGTGCTGATTTTGTATTCACCTATATTACAGTCTATTATATCTTTTGCAGTTTTAGTAGTCTATGACCTTTCATATTCTTAACACTGCAGTTGTTGCTATTATAAGGGTAATTTTTTACCTCGTCAAAACCAAAGCAAAACTAGAAAACTTCTGTGGAAGTCTCTAGTGGAATAGATTATAAAATTTAGCCCACATTTTTCTCCAAAATTTTTAACAGTTCCTAAAAAACACCAAAGATGTGAAAGGCAAGATAAAATAACGTACTCTACTACTTTCCACTGTGAACAATTGATTTCCTAGCAGACAAAACAATGTGAACCTTAAAAATTGAAGGTTTCTTTGTATACCTATAATACTGTAACTTAGGCTGAGCAGCCATGACAGCTCTAGCTTATCATTAGAAGTTTAAATAAACCCTCATCACTTGAATCTATGCTGTGAAGTTTCTGTGTGATTCACCCATACAAGAACACACCTGACAACTTTGCAAGGTCATGATACATAGAAACAGCCGAAGAGTTTACGTGGAGTTATCAGAGGATTTGACACTGCACTAAAATTTCTCTCTCGCTTTAAATGCAGTTGATCAGGACCCTCATATTTCTTTTGTTCATGTAAACAAGTATCTGACAAAACCTTATCCTGGTTCTGCAGTAGGCATAAGACTAAAATTCTGCCTTTAATTAATGTTAAATACATAAATTTATTTTCATTTTTGTCTCAGCTTGTCTTCCTTTTTCTGCCTGTAGGTTAGAGAGTCAAATCTGTTACTGTGAAAGTAAACCATTTAGAGACTGAAGTTACAAATTTTTATTTCCAAATTTAATGTGAGGAGGGACACTTAAAAACACCCTGTCCCATGGCAGTTTTGAGAGGACTGAGCTTGTTGTCTGGGGCTGAGTTCTGCACAATGCCATGCTGCAGTAGCGTGGGCTGTGAGGGCTGTATTTTATAGTAACTTCTCTAGACCAGCTGCAGAGAAAAAATCAGCAATAAAATTCAAATGATGTTTGTCATAAGCTTCTGCTCTTGCATCGCTACATTTGTGTACATGAAATGCAATATACTAGTGAGAATGTCCCCTGACATGGAGCTGATTTTTATATCTTTAAATTTACCACGAGCTTTACAGATGCTGCAATCTCTTTTATTCCAGTTCTGGCAATTATAACGTAATCTGTGCTAACACTGCAGATTACTAGGGCAATTTTGAAGATAAATGATCACATCTCTATTTCCATCTGCTGGTCCAATCAGGAAAATGGTGAGAATAAAACCTACCCCTTATATTGGTGCATTTTGGTGCTTGTCTGGCAGTCTACTCAGTCAGCCTTATTGGGCCATGAAGATGGGAAGAAGGCACCCAATTCTCCCCACCTTATGTCTCCATTTTCCAACTATGCAAAGGTTCAAGTGTTAATCTTTCTCTCGGTGGGCATACTCCAGGATGTGAGTGATGTACAGTTCTTTGTGTTCAATAGAAGGTTTTTCTAGATGCAAACTTGGCACATTTCTGTCCCTACAGCTGCCATAATGACAAGCTCTGGTCAGAGTCCTTAGCCAAAGTCACAGCCAGTCTTTCTCATCTGAGCACTGGGATACAACCAGGGCACTCCTGTTTCATCTGGTTTTGTTGGTCTAAACTATATCCAGGTACCAGTTTTCAACAGATGGGCACTGATTAAAGAAACAAAAAAACAAACACCTTCAGAACATGCGTAGATGTCGGTTGATTTTAGAGCACAAACTAAACAGCCAAAACAAAACAAACACTTCTCCCTGCCAAAGCAGACAGACTTCTCCCTGCTTTCCTCCTCCCCCTCTGTCTCTAAAAAGCCTGTCGGAAGAAGATTTTGCAAGAAAATTAGGTTTGCAAATCTCCTGAATATAACGGTATCAGGTTGTGCATACCTGCTCAGACATTTCTTGTATCGTCAGGTGCAAGGTTTCATACCTTTGGAATGTGTTAGATTCAATTATTAGAAAACAAAAATATTTGGGGAATAGGAAGCTAGAAGAACAATGCAACTGTATTTTCAAGGGAATTATTTGCAGCACATTTCTACTAGTAATTATTTTTTGTTCTGGTTTGCAGCGCTTCTGCTTCTGGCATCTCATCTCCTTCACAGCAGCCAGCAATTGAATTAGAATCGTTGCTGAACAGCAAGAAAAATCTGTCATAGAAGTCATGTTGACAGACAACTTTGTTCTCTTCTCATTGCTATTTTCTCTTTATTGTATTTAGATCTGAAAGTCCACACCTAGAAGTGAGCAGAAACAGACACAAATCATATTTGTCTAGCCTCTTCCTCCTTTGTCCTGCTTTTGTCTTTAACAGAGCCTGCATTCAGCTGCTCGCGTCGGGGAAGATAACCAGCCAATCTTTACTACCCACGGTGCCTGGCAGCATGTTAAATCCTACCTTTTCTCCAGCACACTGTGCTAGCGCTGCCTGTCTCCCATTATCATCCTGAATGACTAACAGGAGTAAAAGGGGATCGAATTTTTCCTTTATAGATGCTGGATGTCACTGGTTTTGTGTGCGGTGCCGTGCTTCTCCGTGTGACGTCACAGCGCCAGCAGCGCCTGGACCATGGACCCAACACTTAAAGGCCAATCATCAGAGCTGCCTATCTCAAACCACTGCAGATTATGTGTGGTGGGGCGTTTGGGTTGTGTTTTGGTGGGGGTTTTTTCCCCTTTGACAAGCCCAATGTTTTACTATATAACTCATTGTTTACAGGCTGTGCAGGCACTGAGCTCTCTGTGCTGCTGACTGATAATAAAAGCTGATAAAAAGGGGTTCCACCCCCATGACATTACATTCTCTAGGGTTATAAAAACCTTGAAAATCCTGAGTGAGAGAAATTAAGACAGAAGTAGTGAAATAAGTGCATCTCCTCCACTTTTAAGCTACAAATTATAAATACCACCAAAGATTACTTCCACAAAGATACACCCTTCAGAAGTCAGTTGGCAGAAGAAAACTGCACATAGTAAGTTTGATGCAACTCATATTTCCAGTGCCAGAATACTTATAGATAAAACACTTCTCTCCAAAAATTAAAGAGGTAAAAATTCTGCTAAAGAACTGTTTCTGCAGAAATTGACACATCCTCTTTGCTCTATAAAGCACATGTGTGAAGGACCACTCAGCAACCTCCCTGACTGAAGCCAACATATAACTAATTCACCAATGTCTTTGAGCCTGTGGCACCTCAGATGAAAACGTTGTTGTGAAATGAGTTACAAATCCTGCTGCAGCAAAAATGGGTCTGGCTCATGATAGCATCCCATGGGTTCTTCCAGGGAAGCAAACCTTTGAGGGCTGGTGCCTTGCTTTGCCATGCAGTGTGATACAGATCATAGGGCAGCCCCAACTTCACAGCCCTGCACATGTGAATAGTGCAGGGCCACACTGACAGAGACAGGAATGAGCTCTGCTGTCACTGGTGCCAAAGGATGAACACCACCATGCCGAAACACCACCTGTGTGTTGTGACTGCTTTTGGGGAGTTTCCTTCCCCTTTCTGACCCCTACACAGAAGGAAAAGCACTGCCATATGTTTATGTTAGGAAAGGAAGGAACATAACACACTTCCTGTTCTTACGCACCCATAGAAACCACTTCACATCTAAACCTGGTTTATTAAATAAAACAATAAAGAGATCTGAAAGTTGAGCCAAAGTGCTAAAAAACTTGTGTAGCCAAACAAGCCTAGGCAGCCACTGTGAGTGAAGCCCATCCTCATAGGTCTGTGGTGACAATTCTTTGACAAGTTCATAAAGATTAGTTTTTTTGTAGCATCCTATGTCTTTCAGCTCTCTGAATTTTTTGCACAAGCTTTGCAGACATAGGACCCGAACAGTACCACCAAAAGCAAATATTTGTTCTTAAAGCAGAAGCCGTGTTCTCTGCCTCCAGAACAAACTTTACCATTTGCAGATATTTGTGACAATTTTGCAGTCATATTTACATTTGTATAGTCAGAAGTCAAAAAAGATATAAAAGATGGCAGTCAAACACAACACATAATTTATCCTCTTGCATGAACACAATGAAAGACCAGATGTTGAACACTGGAAAATGCCATTTGATATTTCACTCCTTTGTGCAGCATGTGTTCTTTCCTATGTGTAAAATAAAATTCGTTGTGGAGGGGAACATTTTTGTCCTTGAGGACAAGTACTCAAATGCAGACACATTTACTTTCTTGTGACAGTGACAGCTCCTCAAACACACTGACTGCATTTTCTTTGAATAGATGTACATAGATTTTACATACTCCCATGATATAACATGGATCAGGCCTGTTAGTGACACAGTTACTTTTATCAGTGTCACTGAGACTAAATTGCAGCACTAAGATAACCACTAGTCTCACCTGTAGGTCAGATCACATGGAACAAGGAGCGACGTGGGCTTTGAATATGCGGTCTAGCTTGATCACATTAATGTCAACAGTTAGGATCAGCTGTAAAGCCATAAGTCTCTGATAATGGGAATTTTTCTACTTTACACAATGTCCACTTACAACCAGATCACCCCAAGCTAAGCAGAAACAAGACACATGCAGAATTTCATGGGTTCAGAGATCTATTCATGCATGTGTACAAACAGTCTAGATTGCACAGAAGTGATTTTAAAGAAGTTGTATGTTTTAGTGCAAAACTACTTTAAAACAACAAAATTGAAATAATGTTGTTAATGTTTGATACCCCTCAACAAAACGCTTGGCATGAAGAGTGGTTGTAGAAAGCCATGTTGATAATTAATTCAATGTCTGATAAAAGTGAAATTATGAATAATTGTATTCATTGAAATCTCAACAAGAACCAAGTGAAAATATTTTTTGCTTTTCAACTAACCTTAACATTCAGGTCACACGTAAAACAAAAAAGGGTTTGTATATATGCATGGGTGCATATCATCACTTGAAATGTTATTGCTATGAGGAGAAATTATCTATTACTACAGAAAATAAATCCCATTACCTTGTCAAAGCCTTTCAACTGGATGTTTCTACCTTGTAACTTCACAAATGACTATGTGGAACAAGAAATATCATTCATCTCTAAAATACCAAGACATCAGTATGCCACACAAATTTTAATAATACTAAAATATTCTGTCCTTTTCCCTTTTGAGTCACAACATTGAAAAGTGTTGCCAGATGAGTTTTAAAGAGGTTTGCATTCTCATGCCATTTTTTCCATTTGGTTTTGTTTAACACATGTCGATGCCTTTAAAAGGCAGAGAAACCACTGCTAAGAAATAGCTGGCCCGTGGGACTGGAAAGGTGATCTGAAGGTTTGCCCCGCTGGGTCACTTGCTGCATATCCGGCTTACGCCTCTGGGTGACAGTAAATTAAAATTACTGCCATGTGACAGGTGTGCAGCAGCCTATGTAAAATGAGTCGGTGTGTCAAGCACTGCTGGTGGTGGGCAGGTGTCTGCTCACTCAGGGCCAGGCTCCCCTCGGGTCAGAGCTCAGGAACGGCCCCGACATGGAGCACGGGCTGCACCTTCCCTCTTACAGGTGGTCCATCCACTTCACAGTCAAAGCACGTGGGCAGGATCACAGAGGAAAGCTCAGGACTTCTCTCCATGTGTGGTACTCCTAAACAAGCACTTCTGCTTTCCCTGACAGCAGCTGCCTGTGTGCTATCAGTTAAGAATTTAGCATCTGAAGTAAAAAGCAAAAATAAACGCAAAAATCATTAGGCCATGATGCAAATATTACACATCATCCTGATAATCTTAACATAGAAATATGTATAAAAACCTAGATCGGTAATTAATTGTGGGACACCATCGTGCCTGGTTTCTTTCAGTACTGGAGTGGCAAACAGCTCCTCACTGTAAGGAGCCCAGAGACAGCTTTTAGCATGCTCCCTGTGGGAAGCTGGATGCCTTCAAAGGAATCAGAAGGGAAAAACGCGGGAGGCATTCTGGCTCTGCTTCTCTCTGCTGTGGCCAGCAGCACCAGGAGAACTTGTTCGTAAGAAAAGAAAAGTAATCCCAATGTGATCAGGTGAAACACTGCACAAAAATGCAACTGAAAAAAACATCAGGTAGAAAAGGGAAAACTCTTGACTTCTTCAAATTCCCAGAAACCTATACCTGATCTTATAACATCCTTGGAGAAATAAGTTTCCTCACTTGAAACTATTTGCTTTATCCCCATTTATTTTTATTAGATATATAGAAAACATTTACCTATTTGTAAGACCCAGGGGACATTAAATCATTGCAAAATAAGAATTTTCTACGAACTCAGTGCTGACATTATGAAAAAGACTGTGAGAGAAATCCAGAGAATTATGGGTAATGATACCACTTTTAGGTGCATGAGAAAATAAAGATTAAAAAAGGGAATCAAACTAATGCTTCAGAAAAAATCTAGAGTTAACTGGAAAACAACAGTATTTCACAATGGGTGGGTCACAATGGTTATTGAGACAGAGTCTAGAAAGGTCAGAAAACATTGGCATAGAAATTGTTTTCAGTAAATGGTCATAAAGTAGGGAAAAAAAAATATCTACTTTATGCCAAAACGATATGTCTTTTTTTATTTGAAGTATTTTGTTTCAAGAATGTTCTTATATTTGTGGGGTTTTTTCACCTTCCTTTGGTTTAATTGAATTTATAATAATCAATAAAAAAAACATTAAGAGTCTAAATTAAGCAATGTGCAGAGTCCAATCAGCCTACAGCAGTCAGAATTTAAGGAGCTTCTCTCACCTTTGTCTGAACCATCTCTGCCTTGCTCAAAGTAATTACTTGATTATTTAGAACGTAAGTCAGTTCTGATAGAGAAGTCATATATTTGCATACATGTCATTTCGAGAAAATTACAGGTGCAGGACTATAGAGGATTGCAGAGGTTCATTTGTCCTGTCTGCTGTGTCAATGCCTATTTTTTTTTTTTTAATTATAGTCTTGCTGGAATTTCTAAACATATCCATTGCTTTTCCAGCTTGTGCTTTCTTAAAAGTATTTTCTTTCTGCATTTTTACTTTTTCACACTTTTGCAGTGTGCAAGGGAGCTAAGCAAGGTCAATTGCTGTGTTGAGAGTTTCAGTAATCTTACTCTCCAAAGCAGCATCTTTCTTAAACTCTAATCTTTACTGTTCCACTGCTCAGACAGTTGCCATTGAGCACTACAAAAAGAATTAGGTAATCTTATCTAATTGTGTTCTTCCTGACTGTTGTTTAAACAAGGAAAGCCTTTCAGTTGTTGTGGAAAGTATTAAGAGCAGACCTTTGCTGACCTCTAGCCATTGGGGAAAACTTGACATTACACAGAAGCTTACTCAAACAAGCTATAATTAAGTTGAGAGTGGAGTGACACCACTTACAAGAGAAAACAAAGTATAGCCATTTAATCCAAAAATTACTTAAGGACTCCCGGGAGCACAAAAGTTTATCTCTACTGAAATAATTATGTTTTGCCATTAGATGAAGAGAGGATACAAATGGAATATGCATGTTCTTTTCAACATCACTACCCTTTGCTGCTCCACCAAAACTGGAAGGGGCAATGGAAAGACCTTTCAAACTAATGTTTTGCATTCAATTAGGTAGAAGCATCTGCTTTGCCTTTAAATAACCTGCCAATCATCCACAAGGTAAAGGACAAATTTTAACTGTTGCTGCCTACCCAGAAGGCCCAAGCACTGACTGAAATATAGAGCCTTGGCCTTCTGATGTTCAGGACAGCAGTGTTTTACCTCTGCCTTCCCACATCAGTCTCTCTATTCCCTTCTTTGCCCATCTCTCCCACTATCTTACTTTCACCTTTGTTGTTAGTTTTCATCTGGAGTTGAAATGTACATTGCATAAAAATGTAGGATATGTGCCAAAAATAAGAATGGTGTCAAAGTTAAAACAGTCCTGCCTAAAATATTAAGCATCTATGATTTTTTGAAGGTTATTTAGAAAATGCCTTGCGCTCACCTCCTTTTACACAATTCCTACTTAAATATTCTCAAAACTCAAATATAAAATTGTTCCCAAAATACCTACTGCAATCTGTGTATCTAGTCTAGCTCTCTCTGAAATATTAAATGAGGTATTTCTTGGAAAGGAACAGGCACCAAAAATCAGACAGCCAAAATCATCCCTCTCAGTTACAGATTCAATGGTATCAGCTCCTCAGGTGGTTTCATTGGGGCAGACACAAGCCCTCCACTCAGGGCAGCAGAACCAACCATTCCACACAACAGTCCTGCTCTTCTTTTACATTCTTCTCGTGTTTCTGCTTTGCCAGTCATGCCAGCTCTCATGCCCCTTTCATCTCCTTCCCAAAGGCCTCCTTCTGTGAATCTTCATGCATGAAAATTATTTCAAATATGTTTGGCTTCAACATATTTAAATTATTCCTAGAAAAACTCACTCCTTCACCATTGTCCATAAAATTCTAGAGTGCACTCTTAAAATATTTTTTATTATGTACTCCTTTTCTCTAAATATTCATCCACAACCAGACCTCCAGAAACAGTAACTAAATAAAGTCTGATGTGCATTTAACCAACGGGAGTAGATCAACTCCTGTGATTAAGGACTATTTTAGTGCCCATGTACATGATTTGACTTACACCTCTTTTCAATTATTTGTATAATACATGCCCCAAACATCACTGTTATTCATTGACATTAGGACTCTGAGCAGAGAAATCTCTCTCCCTGTTTACTCAGGGAGGTACTTGCATGTACTAAGCACAACGCAATTAATGACAAAACCCCATTTGCTGAATACCAGCAGGTTAATAGCCAAGGTTATTTCTTCTGGTCATACCTGGTCCTGCATTTTGCAACCACCTCTAAACACATCATGTTTGTAGGAAAGCACAGAAAAACTAGAGGGACACCGAAAGCCCTGAGATGATTAGTGAAAAGTTTTTAATTTCGTAGTAGTGCCCCTGCCATGGCTCTTGTACCAGCACTGTAAGATATCCTCTTGAACGATTCATACACATAATTTAGGTGTCTGAAATCATATAAAAACTAATTCCCTAATTTACATCCTATTTTTCCTCCAGTCTCTCGAAAAATGTAGGATCTTTTAGACGACAATGAAGAAAAAGGTATTTTTATTTTCTCCTTACAAGAACTTTTCTCCCTCAGATGTCTCTTTAAAAAGACCAAAATGTCAAGTCAGCTAATTTAGTTATAAAAATCAATTTTTTAAATTCCTCTTTAAAACTGCTGTTTACAAGAATGAAGTATTTTAGAAAGCAATAAAAGAGGGTAGATTGATCCTGGAGAGAGAGAATTGGTTTCTTTTCATCCAAACTTTGTTAAAAAGCTTTTGCAGTCACATTCAAGCAAAACAGTTTGGAAGAAAAATATGTTGTTTTTTTTTTTTTTAAAGATATAATGACAGAGTATGAAATGCTTTGAAATTCTTGCAAACCAAAAACAAGAGAATGGAATTATTTTAGTACATTCAGAACAATCTTTTCTCTCTCATACCAAAAAATTACATAGTAACCTAGAAAATCAATAAAAAACCCTTTTATGGTGGATCTGCTTGTGGGTGATTCTTTAATGTTATCTTTTTTATACACAGTAGGAGCAGAGGCTTAGAGGTAAGTTCTCCCCAAAATTATTTTGCTAGTGAACTAGATGGAACAATTTTCATTGGAATGAAGATTATACAATTCAGTAGAAAAGACATCCAGAACAGAGCTCCCCAAAAAAACAGAGCTCTGTTGTTGAAAAATTCTATCTCTCAGCATTAGAAATTTCACAGGTTTTCATTAGATTCAGGGGAAAAAAGCTGGCAAAGAAGATGATGAAGAAAGCAAGAGAACACATAATACATGACCCTTGCATAAACCATAGGCTGTTAACAGGGCTCACTGGAGATGCAGAACAGGACTTCATGCAGAAGGGAATTGAATCCAGCTTTTCTGTATTCCAGGAGAATGTCCAGATCTGCAGCCTTCATAGCCAGCCCTGACAATTATCCAAGTCTTGTCTCTATTTTCTCCCATGTTAGATTAATGTCTGTTCTTGGGAGAAGGAGACTGGCTCAATAGCAGAACAATTAAATTCGGGTTCCTCCATTGAATATTGGATTATTTGGGACATAAACCAGAATAGACAGTATCCTAGTGGTTAGACATTCTGGCCTTAGATATTCAAGCTGGGAAAGACTTGAATGTTGTTATTCCACATCCTGACTGAATTTCTAGAGAAATAAGCCTGCCTTAGGTTTTTCACAACATGATTCCTACAGCACTTACTTATATAAATATCCATTCTGTGCAAAAAAATTGTGAAATCTCAAAATTATTTATGATACACACAAATTTATTTCATTTAAGATTTTGGTTTTATCACAGTGTCATGAAACCTCTGGAGGTATCTATAAAGATACTGAGATATAGAATCAACTCACAAATATACTTTCATTGTGCTCTCAAAATTTCACAGAATTAACTGGATTGGTATTTTGATGTGGAAATGAGAAGAAAGCTTTTAAGAGATCTAACCTTTACTAAGTTCAGATGAAATCTACTTTCAGTACTAAAATAAGATGCAAGTGCCTAAAGAAAGCCAAATTCATTTCCTGATAAACACATTTTAAAGTCTTAAATTTGCTTTTATCTAAAACAATGCAAAAAGCATTTTACTCTCTTTCCTTTCCTATAATGAAATATTGTTTGGCACATTAGAGAAAAATACCATAAACCTATTCCCTGTCTTATTCCTTTGATAATTTTATTCCCTAAAAAGCACACAAATACTTAGTCCTCAGTTTAGTAATTTCTTTAATAATTTAAAAAAGCATTTATAAAAAATAAAACATCTAAACAAATCATAAATGACAAATAAGCCTGACACCCTATCTGTGAACTAGAAAGGGAGAAGAAAAAAAATCCTTTTTTCTAAACCACAGGTTATTATGTAGCTATTTTGTTTGTTGTTTGTTTTATAAAAAGCCTGATGGATAAAAATTATATGTGCTGCCTTTGTGTAGAGAAAGAGAATTAAAGATCACAATAAATGCCTCTCAATGTTTCTGCCCACAGTCAAATTAAGAAAACAGTTTTGAAGCAGTCGAAGTTGTGGCACAGCTGCCCTTTGCTGTTTAACTTCATGCCAGAGATCTTGAGAAAACAGGGTAACCTTTGGTCCAATATCAATTATACCCAAAAGGAAAGAGGGAACCCAAATCGGGGAATGGGGTAAAAACAAAGACCTCTGCTATGCATTTTCATTTCACCATGCCCAACTCTCAGATGCTACCCAAGGCTCAAGATGAGTTAACACAGAGGAGCATTAGCTCCAAGAGAACAACGACATACAGAGGTGTTGTCCACCGGAGGGATTTTCCTCACTTGCAGAAATTCCCTACTAGTTTTTTGGGAACATTTTATCTCACCAAACAGCCCATGGGGACATGCACAGAGCAGGCTTCTGGGGACTGTCACCTGCCCTTTAGCAAAGGGCAGCTCTGGGCAGGAGTGGCCAAGTGCACCATTCCTGTTCAGGTGGCCCACAGCCCCTGCAGGTTGTATTCACTGGGGACTAACCCCAAACCTTCAGAGTTGCCAACCAAAAAATAATTTGCCATGTATGCTGGGTTTGGCTGGGGTAGAGTTAATTTTTTCCATAGTAGCTGGTATGGGGCTGTGTTTTGGATCTGTGCTGGAAATGGCATTGATAATGCAGGGATGTTTTGGGTATTGCTGAGCAGTGATTCCACAGGGCCAAGGCCTTTTCTGCTGCACATCCCACCAGCGAGGGGAATGGGGATGCACAAGAAGCTGGGAGGGGACACAGCCAGGACAGCTGATCCTAGCGGATCCAAGGAATATTCCATTCCATATGGCATCATGATCAGCATGTGCAGCTGGGGGAAAAAGGAGGAAGGGAAGGACATTTGTAGTTATGGCATTTGTCTTCCCAAGTCACTGTTACTTGTCATGGAGCCCTGCTGTCCAAACACTACCTGGAAAAAAAACCGAAACTCTCAATGCTTCTGATAAGAAGTAGTTAGGAAAAATGTCCAAGCATTTCTGTCATTTATATTGATTCCTCCATTTACATTTATTTCCCCTTCTCTGGTATACTGAAGGGGAAGAGTAGAACGAGGTTTATCTTTCTATATATGATATATTGGAGCTGAATGGTGGCCAGCTTCCTACTGAGTCACTGAACAGATATTTCAGTATTTCCAATAACTTCAGTTTTTTAAAAAAATTAATTGCGCCAATAATTTATGAAACTTCTGTATTTTCCTCTTATATTGTAAAGGACATAGTTACATGGCATGAAATCATGTCTTGCTAAAATTAGGCAATGTATAATAAAAAACACTGTACAGTCTTAGCATCCAAAGTTAAATTAAACATGTTGCTAAAATCTGGTTATTTTGTATAAAATATTGTGACTTTCCATTTAACAGTGGTGCCAAAACAGTTGTTCTGTGTTGTGTAAGAAATATTGCTACATGTCTCCATGTAACTCAGCTCACGCCACTCTAAATATTTGATACAATATTTTACAGTTTGGGGTTTAACATTAGTTTTAAATTCCCTGAACTAATAAGCGAATCTTTAAAACTCACAAAACAAAACAGTCACCCAAGTGGAAAACATCTTAAAAGCTCTCTGAAGCTGGGAATAAAGCTTTATTAAATACAACTGTTCTGACACGATAGACGTGTTTACTGTAACACCTATGGGCTTACACTATTACTGCTCTCTTGAACAATTCCCTAAGTGGAAATATATAATTTAGGACACCAAGGTCTCTCAACATACACCATCTTAAAAGTTTGTCAGTGTCTATCAGTTCTAGCTAAGTTTTTAGTGGGAAACATCTCTGTCTTTGTTTAACAGAACCAATACAATTGAATTTAAAAGGGTCATTAAATAGTTCATACCGATATACTAAAGACAAAGATTAATGTCTGGAAAATTCTCTTACTGACTTCTACATACCAGTGCCACCAACAAACTGAACCAAGAGACATGGTGGGGAATGGCAGGGAGGGCTGAACAATTTCCTAATAAGTTTGAGCTCAAACTCTTTAGGTTTGAGTCTCTTTAGTTCACATGTTACCTCCATTAGTGCATCAAAAAACTTTGCCTGAAGAAAGCTTTGATTAGGGACATATCAAAGAAAAACATGTCCAGGTAGACAATTTTCTCAAAGTAAAATAAAAATTCATTTACATACATGTTGCTTAGCTGTAAGAGGAGCTAATCAAGGAGAAAAATACTAAATTCTGCATTCAGGAAAAATACAAGTCATCAAATGGCGTAGACAGTACTGCATGCTGAATCCAGGAGCAAAATAATTCTTTGGTGTGAACAGTCTGCCCAGTTATAGTTAAAAGAATCCGTAGCTACTTTATGCAAGGAGAAATTTTCCTTGTAATATCATGAATCCATGCTCACTGAGATCATGAAATTTTCCTGGTAACTTCAGTCAGCTTTGACTTAGGTTCTAAACAAGAATTGCCGTGGTACAGCACATTTTTTTAAAGTTGCATGACACCTTTCTGTGACATTACCTCTAATGTTTCAATCTTTATCAAGGAAAAGGTAAAACAGTATCTGAAAAACCTAAGGGTATACATAAGATGTAGATAGACAGATAACTAGATAGATAGATATGAAATAATTTTCTTTTTCTTTCAAACACCTCTCCTTACTGCTCTGTTTTTTAACAACAACAATAAAAGGATCTTTTCAGAAGTGTTCGTAAAAATAAAGATAGAAGCAGTTTCCTATATAGTATAAAACCCCGTGGTCCCCTGCAGAACACACTATTCCCATTTAGTCTTGCATGGTGATGAACAGAGTAGTTTCTTTTTGTTTTAACGTGAAATTAAAAATAATCATTTTGCACATTTATTCAGTTCTTCTACATTTCTCTTTCTAGTTTCCTTAAAAATAGAAACTGTGAAGATATACTACTCCCTGTTTTAGTCCTGACACATTTTGATATGGTTGCAGTATTATATTGTTTTGTTATTCTATGTATAGAAAAGAAAATTCAAGTCCACTCTGAAAGCAGCAGGAGAGGGAAAATTCTTCACATGAGCAAGTCATAAAAAAGTATTTGTCATGGTTAAAATAAAACTTTTTCCATGACCATGTATTTCTTATTTCAACATACTGTGGCCCAAATAAAGAACAAGCAGCAAGACCCAGAACATAAGGATTTTAGGCACGAGTATTTCTTTTGCTTCCCTTGCAATGTGAAGGTACCTTAATTTGAAAGAAAACAACCTCCCAAGTGCCTCTCAGTCTTTAAAGAAAAAATTCACTCTGCAAAGCTTGTTGAACATAATCTACACCACTGCACAGGTGAGGCTTGCCAGGCTCTGACAGGCATTAGAGAACAATAGGCATTGCCTCCTGCTAAAACAGAGGGTGACCACTCCTGTCCTTTATGTTATAAAGCTTGGAGCCTGCAGTCACCTGCATCTCAGAGGGGCTGTTATTAATTATTCATTATTAATAACTGTCTTTTGGGACCCTAGGATCACAGACTGGACCAAACACCCTTCTCACAGATGATGGACTGCAGGGCCCACTCCAGCTCTTGTGCCTCAAAGCAGCTGTGGGATGATGGATATTAACTTTGGGCCAGCAGCACGAGGTTTGCCGAGTCACCAGGGTTTGCCATTTCCTCCTTCTGCCTTTCCCCTTTTTAGCCAGTCCTTGTTAGGAGGGCTGTGGGTTACGAGGGATCCTGAGCTGACTGAAATGCAGCATGCACTTGCATCTTAGCTGCTTTTAGGAGAGAGGGAGACAATTTTTGCTTTACTGTCAGAAGTATCCTTGTGGAACTTTTTCCTCTTTCCTTTCCTTCCTTTCAGAAGCACGTCCAAACACCATCCACATATTGCAGTGGTAGGTACCACTTTGTGTTTGTGCTGGTGTAGTGCCCTTGATCCATAATCAGTCAAAACAGCTCAGGATGATGAGAAAGGGGTATGTGTCTGTGCCAGAGCCACGCTGCCTCTCCCTGCTCCCTTTCCCACAAGGAAGGGAAGCATGCCCGAGTAGAAGGCACTTGGGCTCCCAGCAGTAATTCTGGGACCATTTATTGCTGGGAAGAAGGACCTCCCTTGTGCAGGACAGATTGTGGAAGTACGCTTGTCTTAAATGAACAAGTTGGATTCTCAGAGATGTTAAGTTAACACATATGCAGCCTGGTTAAAACACACTCTTAAATCTTGTCAGTCTTTCTTCACCATCTGTGACAAGGTTTTTCTCTTTGAAACTATTAGGTTGACCTTTAGTGCTTGCATGTATTTCCTCTGTTGAGTTTTCAGACTCATCATCCTACCGTGTCACTGCTTTCCTGAGGAGGACTGTGGTATATAAATAGCCAAGCTCAAAAGAAGATCCTTCTGATCTGTTAGACAATTTGTCTTCTTTGATTGTATGAGGAGACAGTAACTTGTAAATTTTCTCCTCAGAACTTAACAGAGTTGAAGGTACTGAGCTGTGTTCTTTAATGATTTCTAAAGAAGGTCTGACTTAAAGACTAGAGTAACTGCAAAGTTTGGAAACATCTGGTACTAATCTAATTCCTACTCCCATCTAAAAATACTGATTAAATGCTGTAGTAACAGGTGGTGCAAACACTACTAAGTCAATTTTAATAAGAGAGGTCAACACCTTCATCTCCTCGTTTTTCTTTCCATGAGTACCAATAAATTCCTCTCAACAGGTGTGTCTAGGATGTGTAATTACATAGTTCTCAAACAAAGGTCTAGCAGCACTATGTTAAAGATCTCTTTTAAAAAAGAAAAGGAAAAAACTTCCAATGCTTGAAATGTCATCCCTGACTTCCTCCGTTATTCTCTTTTCATGTATATTTTCATGTCATGACTGTTTATGGGTATCAGACTGGAATACTACACACTGCTCAGTACCTCCCCAGAAAAAAAAGGATTTTCTGGATTTACTACTGATTCTTGTCTAACATTTTCTAAACCAATCTTAACTAGCACAAAAATTCAATTCCTTCTTGCATTCAATAGATGCCTATCCCTTTTCCTACAAGAAGGCTTTATTTAATTGCTGGTGGCTCTCATAAGTACATCAGTCTTCATTCTGATTAAATGGGTACTCGGGAAGCGGGAATATATAAAGTCATGTTTGGTATTTTTATGTTCTTTGTTTGGCATTCTTAATGTTCTTTGAAACATTGCAATGCTGGGACAAACATTTATTGGCATCTGAACTGAAAATCACACTTCAGAGTTCAATGATCTGGTTTGAGCACAATCCAGGTGAAACAGGAAAAAGATGTCCTAAAGGAAGCAAGATCTTCAGGCCAAAAGGTGTGTTGCTTCACTAAATGGTTCCTATGTTTTTTATTGTCTACAAGGGCTATTTTTTTGCCTGCTACATGGGCAATTTTTACAGAAATCCCAAGGGCTTATTTATTGTGGAAATAAGTAAAAACAAAGCAAAGGATATCAAGGGAATGTTCAATATAACAATCCAAAAAAGAAAACAGTAGTGTCTGAATCAATAAAGAAAACCTTAGTTCTCCACCGTGCTGTGTAGGGGTTGGAAGGTCCAGTACAGCAGCAAATAAGCTACCAGTTATTATTCTGCAGGGACAGGAGTCTGAACAATCCCTTATTCCAGTTGTTTGGCAACACTGAGGTGATTACACTGAGAAGGTGCTCTGCAAACAAAACAGGGCACATTTACAGCAAATCATGAGAATACACAGAAAATTTGGGCTCCCTGGAGGGTCTGTTGGAAGAGGACAGGCAGTCTGAGCCAGTCACAGCTCCAGAGAGAGGGGGAACCTGTGAGCTGTACTGAAACAGGGGTGCCCCAGGAACGGGCAGCATCTCACAGGGAGAGCATAAGACCATTTTCCATATATTGCAGTGACACACTTCCAGCCACAGTAAGTAAAGAAGAAAGCTTTTTCTTGGCATTACAACCCATCAACAGAAGGAAAGATAGGTTTGCTCTCCTGCCTCCCAGGGAGGCTGCATTTGTCCCATAGTGCCAAGGGATGCAGCAGACTCTGCACGCCTTGGCCTGCGGTCCCTGGCCACCTTTGTCTGCATTTTGTCAAGTCCTCTCTGAAAATCAAACTGAAAAAATACCCAGTGAATTCCTCCAGCCTGCACTGCTACCCACAGCCCCAGCCTGATCTCTTCTGCCCCAAACCACAAGGACTGCTATTAATCAAAGCCTACACCATGACATCTTCCACTTGATGCCCTGAAATCAGGAGCTTCACCTTAAAAGTTCAGGATCCACTTGGATTACTTAGGTGAAACTCTGTGTGCTTCAAACCACTTAAAAGGTTATGTTCCAGTCCTAAATGATCTGTCTTGAACTCAAACACCAAAAAAACGCTCTGTAGAAATTCCTCTGGATTCAGTCCTACATTCTTTTAGCACAGCTGGATATCTGCTTTCTGACCAGGAAGTCTTTTTAGTTCTAAGAGTCTTTTAATAACTACTTGATGTAGCACTACACAGTTCTTTGTTTATTTATTAATTATGAATAATTAGAGAGGATACTCCTGAGAGAGAGAGCTTTTTCTTTTTTTCTCTCCAAGGTGGATATTTTAAGAACATTCATTTTTATAAAGACTCACTCAGTAATCCTCACTCAATCCATTATAACCCAAGGCTTGAGGGTGTTTTTAAATGCCTATGTGGGTATATTCAGAAAGACAACATAAAACAAATTACAAGACAAAAAAAATATAGGGTTTAGTAAAAGTCTGATTGGCATTTCTTTTCCCTAATTCATATACACTGCTTCTGGCCTCAAGAAAACAGAGTTTTTGCTCCATTTTAATTGCATGGATTTTAGAAAGCTATTATTAAAACAGGACCTTTATGGTTTTTCCAGTTACACTGATATAACGGTGTTAGCACTGATTTAGCTTACTTCCCTGAGTTTATGTTATAAAAGGCCTCCTCATCTATACTTCCTCATGAGAAAGGAAAGAAAACAAAACCAAAAAAAGTCCCACACAGTTCTGTACAGAACTCAGGCATTGCAACAAGGGGTTTTTTCCTATCATATGGCCAGAAGGAAAGGGAGAAAGAAGAGTGAGAAAAAGTATTAGCACAGGGAGTTAAAAACCACTTCATTACTAGAAAAATATATTCTTTTCTAGATACTCATCAGTAACTCTTCAGCAGCAATACAACAAATTAGTAGTAAAAATATTTGCAAGGAAACATCTTTTTTCTTTAAAACATGTTGCCAGCTGGGCTATGAGCTGTCAGCATGACTAATGGGATGGCACAATAGCTGAGGTAATAGCAGAAGACATCACTCTTCCACTTTGAAAACCTGGCGATCTGCAAGATAAGTATCTTGTCTGCAAAATTACTAGACGATTCTTCTATCAAAGGCATTTATAAATATTCTGTTAAGAGTCAAAATAAAAATTACTTTTGTTGTGAAAACCAAATGCACTTGAAACAACCCATATTTTCACACAGTAAATTTTAGAAATGTTGTGGAAGATGCCTCATTGACTGTACAACAACCAGTTCAACACCACAAATCAGAAGGATGTGCCACCAGCATTGTACCTTTGCCATATAATAGATCCATTTAGACTGGTATTTCCATCTTGTTAATTGCATAGAACCAGTTTTCTGATAGACTTGCTCAAAGCGGGGTTGCCAAGAATGTAGTTAGGAACACTTTAGTTGGGGAATTGATTAAATTACCCTATTCCATGCTGCACTGTACTGCAGGTGCCAGAAGTTTTTATGTCTCTAAGAAGGAATTTAAAGAAAATTAAATCAAGAAAAAATAATAATATGCCATTAAAGATAAAAATTCTAGCTCAGCAAATCTATGAAGGCTAGGGGGAAAAAATACATACTTTCCATGATCTTCCAGTTTAGCAGCAGCTTTTAGGCATTTGTTTGTTTGTTTTCAGAAAGATGAGGGTATGTTTATAAATAAAGTAGGACCTGAAGCGCTTACCCACTCATATCAACTATTATTTTTGTTATTTACTATTTAAATAGTAATTGATTTGTAATTGCACACTTCACTATATTGCTCAACAAATATCTGAAAGCCAAGTGCTTTTTGCAAGACTGTAAATGTATAAGAGGAGCCAAATAAATTTGTTTTTAGAGGTAAATGTACTGGAAAAGGGTGGAGCCCCTATATCTACCCAGCCTAACAGTTGATGGTCAAGAGAGCTGCAAAATCCCTCAGGGAGGGATTCGTTTAATTTTATTTTAACTAATTACTTAGGTGTTTAACCTCAAACAGTTATCTAGGCTCTCGCTATGGTCAATGCAGGGAGCAAGGCAACCTTGGAAGGAGCTTGTATGGAAAGGAAGCTGAAAGATCAGCTGCTGCAGGTACCTGAGTACATGGGTGCTTAAAGGATCACAGAATCAGACAAGGATTCAGCAAACAGACCCTGCCCATTGTGTCTCCTTTCATGCCAGTGTTTCTGATCTGCCTGAGGGAGGGCTGCCTGCAGATACTGCTGCAGGATCTGACCCAGCCTTAATGACACCATGGGAGTCTTTAAGCACTGGATGAGACTGACAGTGAGGTAGGGTCCATGCCTGAGTGGCTGCAGCTTCCTAATGTGAAAAGGAAATCTTAGTCATTATTCCTTATGGGAGCGATACACAGCCTCTCACAAACTGAAAAGCCAGTGCACATCTCTAATGCAGTCTCAAAAGTAGATCATTATGTATATCATTTGGTATAAACACAGTCATCAGGGGAATTTGGAATAGACTTATACCAACATTTTAATAAGTTTCATAAGAAAGTGGTTCATCAAATAAAAATAATGAATGATGGAATTAAAGAACCACTGAAAATTGCTAATGTGTTTAATCATCTCAACATCTATATTTATATATGACAAATTTGGATGATATAGTGGGTGTAATTCCATTTCAAGTCTCCAAGCAGGGATTGCATTCCAAGATACTCAACAAAAGAAAAGCCAGAGCTTGCCTGTAAGCTCTGAAAGTAGGACCCTGTGACCATTTGTGTGAGGGCACTTGGAAGCCTCCCTGATATCCAGATATTCAGTTAATCAACAAAAATCATGTGTGAGCCAAGGGAAAAATAACAAGACCAGGGCTATGTGGAAAATAAAGAGAATGCACAAAAAAGCTGTAAAGTTTAATAAACCTTGACAGTTTTCTATGACCTAGAACCCCACCTGCATGTCCTGCCCATTAAGCCGGTCACTTAGCTGTGCTCGCAGGTGCCAAATCCAACAGCTCTCACACAAAGGACTGAGGCAATGCAGTTAACTCAATCCATGCTGCAGTCCTGAAAACACCTACTCAGCTGCCTCGCAGCACTGAGCTGCTAAGGACAAAAGATCATAATTTCTGACTTTTGTTTTTACCACATCATTATAATTATCTTTTCTTTTGCTTTCACTCACAATACTTCACTTCTCCATCTTAAGCAGGACTATGATACCTTGGGAAAAAAACCAGTGATGCCAGGGAAAGCATATGGAAGGTGCAGCTGCCAGGAGCAGCGTTCCCTGGCTGGGAACATCACCTTGCACCCTGGCATTAGCCCTGTCTCTGGGTCCCCAAGCCTGTGTGATGGTGTGACTCACACCACTTCCCTCCAAACCACTTGCCCAAATGCAACTGTTGTGTTTTTTCCAGACAGAAACACAGCTGAAGACACAAACACCCAGTTAGACTGCTAGAACCCTGGTCTGGCAACCGTGAGCAAAAATGTCCAATAGGAAAGGATCTCTAGAAATAAAAAGACGACATCTCTAAAGGAATATGGCATTTCTTGGGGGACTCTGCCCTAAGACCTCCATCCCTTTTTTCAGCTGATGGTCCTCTCCTGCCCTGTCCCACCAGCAGCTTATTTCTCCTTGCTGTCAGCAGCTCACTCTTACTCCCAGGAGAGCAGAACTGGCTGGTTCCAGAACCTCCAACAAAACCTCTTCCTGCTCTGCCTAAAAGAACTGTCTGAGGTGAGCAAAAGTAAGAAAGTCTGCAAACAAAAACCTTGAGCAGAGAACCTGGACCTGTCAAAGGCAACGAGGCTGTGATGGCCCTATTTATAACTGGCCATATGGCAATTGATTTCCTGTTGCTTACACAGGACATCTCTGTGACTCTAGCCTCTGCTCTTCCCACTTTGCTCTTCTGCCAGGTTTATTTATATTTTTCCCCAGCTCTGAAGGCAAATCAAGTTAATTGGCTATTACATGAGATTAAACAAAATAACTAAAAGAATAAAGAAAGTGAGAATATAATGCTCTGATTACTCTCCATGGGAGCTGTGGAACAACAGGAGAGTTATTCCTGCACAAAGCAAGGAGGTGCTCTCTGTTTTGTGCTGTGTGCAGGGCTGAACAATGGGGCAGATTTATACCTGTGTTACTATTCAAATGCTCATTCTTATCCAAAGTTCCACATAACTTTCCATTAAAACTAACATCTCAATTTGAGATGCACTTAGCACCCCCAAATCTAAAGAATCATCTTAAAAGCCTGCCAATTTTGCAACTGCATGATGAAAGAAATAACAAATTAGATTTTTTTTTTTATTGAACACTGTACAATATTAGTCCATTTGGAATAGAGAAAAGGAACTAAAGAGCCAAAAAGGCCTTTCCAGTCAATGAGCTAAGATGAAGAGATGCCTGGGGGAAAGAGACAAATTTGGAGTGTAGGAAATGAAAAACAATTAGAAGAATTAAAATAATTGTATTTTCCATGAGGGGAAAATAGAGATATGGGATAAATTACTAAGATGGGTTTCTAGAACAAACAGTGCAGCATTCAAAATGGTAATAATGGGGTTTCAAGTAGAGCTATGAGAAAACCTGCTTAGTGAGCATATACGCAACTAAAAAAAATTTCTAATCACAAATTTGGTGAACCTAGGGAGAGGTTAATTAAGGCTAGCAGAAACAAAGAGGGCAAGGGCAAGGCCTACTGCAGCAGTTGCTTCCACCCTTTCAAATTTCCAGCAACTGGAAACAAAAGACTGCAGCGAGGGAGGTAATGACTGCAGAAGAGGGGGGAAAGCAATGTTACCATGTTCCCTTGTCCTACACTTAACCCATCTCTGGAGCAGACTGAGTGATGCAATCTGCACAGGGCATCTGTGGATGCAAGCATTTTTGTGAGCTACAATTCCTTTCAAAACGTGGTGTTGCTTTGCTAATTAGTGAAAAGATAAATATTTCTGACAGATGAAATATATTGTTATCTTGTTAATTGAGTTGCACAGAATCTATTGGATGAAGTAGTATATTCGGTCTTCCTCTCTGGGGTTGGAGTTCAAGCTTTCCATTTTTTGCTTCCCTAAACACTAATAATGAGCTGAGAAACAAAGAGAAACCTCCTACAGTGTGGGTGGGGTCCTAGTGCTTAAACTGGTTTCCTTCAAAACTCCAGTCCATTTACCTGCAGATCAAAAGCATGTGCTACTTGTGTCTTTCGCCATCTGCAATTAAAAAATAAATAAATAAGCCCTTGAAGGGATTGGGAAAAAAAATGTTCCAGAGAATGATCCATCACTGTCTAATGCAGGTTGCCTCTTCGAAAGTACTCAGTCTTGTCTGTTTTTAAAAGATGGGATGTTGTGCCACTACACAGAGTAGACCTTAACCAGGTATCAATTTCTCAATTCCTTCTCCACAAGGATACCAGTCAGAATAATATGAAATATTGTGTACAGCAGCACTTGCAGAAATAGCCAAGACTCTGCCTTGAAGATAACATGGCCCAAGTGCCCACAAGTTTGCCAAAATTAAATTATTTCAGCTAACAGTAGCTGTGGCTGAGCTACCAAATACCAAAACACACCAATGTCCCAGCTGTAGCCCACATCAGTCAGTGCTGGGAGCCCAGTCTCAGCACTGCTTTAAAAGGGGCTGCTTTGGGCTGCACCTGCAGATGCCAGGGGAGAGGGGAGCACCAGTCCCACCAGCTTTCCCATCTGCACAGGCTGCCAGGAGCTCTCATAAGGCATCATCCTTAAGTTTCATTCTCATATTTACATTACTGCAAATTTCTTTATCATTAATTAGTCTTTCACTATGAGTCCATTATTATCATAATTAAGAGGAAGATCAGAGGACTTAATTGGTTGAGTCACCACTGCTCTGGCATTGCCAGCTTCGTGGCTTCAGTTTATTAATCATCAGTTTGTGATGGCAAGATTAGCACCCACTTCAAAAGTTATATTTATAAAGACCAAAATCAGAAGAAAGACACAGCAAGGGAATCATATATCACTTATTCTTACTTCAAGATTTCAAAGCCCCTTTTAAAGTTTTGGGAGACTGGGCTCATTTTCCTCCTACTTGTTTAGGAAAAAATAAACAGGATAAAGTGTCTTGATCCACAGTAGCAAAGCAGAAGTTGAAAACAGAAGGCTCTGCTGTCCTTTTTCAGTGTTAAGATTAATTGCATTTTCATAAAGATTTTTATGCTCCGTTCACCTTATGTCCCTTTGCCTTACCTCCTCTTCCTGAGAGTTTTAATAAATGACTCATCCTTACTAGTTCAGCCCTGCCAGCTTTCTTCTGGTACATAATATTTCAGTACTTAATGCAGTAGAATAGTCTCCACTAGCCAATTTGATTAGTCATAGCCTCATCTTTGCTTACCACGCTATTTTTCATTTTTTTAGTCATCTGGAATGTATTCCCTGCTCTGGTTCATGCTGTGTTGCTTTGTGTTAGAAATCCTAAACAAGACATACTTTGTTTGTGAAATCCTGCAATGGCCTGCTATTAACCAAATGCTGCAAGCACTGAGCTTTACACTTTATATGAACTTTGCTAACAACTTTTAACCAGCTGCTCCAACTCCCTGAGCCACTCTTCTCAGTCAGGTACATTTCTGAGAGTGCAGACCCGCTCCAGCAGCTCACTCAGGACCACAACAAAAGAAGCTTCACTGTCCTGTAAGTCTCCAGATCTTCACTGCCACATCACCTTCAAACTTGGGCCTCATGTGCCCTCAAATCTCCCCATTTATTTCAGAAAAAGTCCTCCTTAGGATTCCTCTCCTCCCTGGGTACTCCATATCTGTTTCAGATCACCTATGGGCTCTTTATGATGAAGTTTTGTTCTTGTAAGAGAAGTCTTGATTTTTTGTAGGCTTACTTGAAATTTTCATTAAAAGCTTAATGGTTATTTTTCCTAGTCACTACTGAAGATGTAAATGAAAGTGAAAACACAATATTTATGCCTGCAGTACAACGTTACTCCCTTTCACCCCTTAAAAAGAATAAATCTAACAATGTTGTGCTCTATAAAGGAAAAGCCACTTACCATTTATCTACATCCAGTCACTACATCCCTTCTGTGTTTCCAGGTTTCTGATAAAAGGCTGCAAGGATGGGAAGATCTCATTACACTTGTCAGGTGGCCAAGTATCGCCTCCCAAAGATAGTTTCACCTGTTTTAATTGCTTGTTAGTTAAGTCAACCTGCCTTCAGCTGAAAGATTTTTATTGTAATTAAGATAGGCATGGTTACTTAATGCCAAAAAAATGTATCTTATCAGCCTACCACTTTCATTTACAGAATGTGCTATCTCCTCAGTTGTAATAGACCAGAGAGATTTTATAATAATTAACCTAAAAAGGCTATTCATAGAAAAGGGCCCAGCTGTGATCTGATTAAAGTAGTCTAAAATACTTGGGCCAAATTAGAACATCTTGTAAAGTATCAATTGACTTAGCATACTTTCTACATTTCTCCCTATCCTCTACTGCTTTTTGTACTCCAACATACTACTTTTAAAATAATCTTATCTCGTTTTTTTCCCTGCAAGAAAAATACCACTGAATAATACATTTACATACTAAAGCACTAAATATAGACTTTTGGAAAATGTCTGTGAACTGACTATAAATTTTGTAGAGCCACTATTAAGTGAGGGCAGACTACAAATCTTGGCACATTCAATTCTAAGTTGACTTTCACTCTGTATCCCAGTGAAATTGAGGGGGCTGTATTTGTCATTCAGATGAAGCTTGGCCCCAGAGAAGTAAAGAATAAGGATTAAATCTTGATCACACTGAAGTTAAGGGCAAGGCTCTTCTTACTTCAGCTGGTTCAGGATTTCATCCTAGGTCATATGGCAGAATTTTAGCCTCTGTTTGAGGAGAAAATGAATTAACTGTCACATGCCAGACAGATGAACATACAGCAAATTAATCTGCAACCAGAAAACAAGCCACAGGGAACATCACCATCACACACAGCTCCATACATCATGAGACCTTCTGTTCAACATGAAAGCTATGAAGGTGCCTCTTTCTCTCTCTGGTTCCGTTTTCTAGAAGCCTCCTTTGAACCAGCTTCAGGAGGCATCTCTGCTGCCAACTCCTTTTCCATGAAGGAAGTCTGACTACAACACCTCCCTGATTCTTGATTAATTAGCAGACTATTCTGCATACTCACAATATGTATTACATATAGAAGTGGGCTCTGGCATTCATCCAACCCAAAATGTAGGAAGCTGAGTGAAAAATTCTCACCAGTGGTAAAAACAGTTAGGGTAACGGAGCTTTTCAAAAAAGAAAAACATTTCATTTTCACTTTACATTTTTCTTCAAACCAGATGGATATTTTGAATGTGAATAAATTCTAGAATGGGTTGAAAAACAAGCATATATTATTAAGAAACTTTAAAAAGTTTTGCACTATTCAGATTTTTAAAAATTAAGTCCAAAATTTGTCAATCCACCTTGGATGACACTGTAAAATGTTTTCAAAGAGCTAACTTGCATTTCTCAGAACAGTCTGCCCTGCAATACTATAAATCAGAAACTACTTCCAATACTGTTAACAAAGAAGAAAATCACACTAAACCTGTATGCCACTCTGGTAAGGCAATACAGTTCTAAGAGTAGGGTGAATGCCACAGAATTAGACAGCTGGCTGTAAAGTATCAGTGAAATCTATTAATGATTAGCATGTGGCAAGGCTGTGGAGCAGGCAGTGTTCCACGAGGCTTCATTTTGCTTGGTTTTCACCTGTCTCTTTCCTCTCCGTGTGCATCAAAACGTGTCTATGTTAAGCATTATTTAAATAGATCAAGTTCTGTTTTCTCTCTGTTTGCCTTAGCATTCCTGCAAGCTAAGGAAAATAAATGTGGAACCTGGGAGATTATTATGACAACTCCCACACTCCATTAAATTCTCTCAGGAGAACATGAAGTGTGATAAGACAAACGGACTGAAGAAAATGGTCTAAAGCCAGAAAGTGACGGGGAGGAAGTGGCAGAGGAAATAGGCAGCCTCCAAATCCCATCAGGGTTTGTTGGACAGCCCAGCCCACGCAGGACTGGGGCACAGGGTGCAGTGACACATGGCTGATCCTCGACGTTTCAGCCCCTGGACATTGCAGAGGCAGGGAGAGGGGGAGACAAGAGGGGGGTTTGGTCAGCAGAAACCTGCCTTGCTCTCCCCATGGCCTGTGCTGTTTGGCAGGGTTTGTGAAGCTGGGAGCAGGCTGGGAACAGGACTCAACTCCGTCCCTCTATCCTGTCTGAGACCTCCCCACCTCTGGAGGATCCTCCACCAAGCAGCTCTGAACAGGCACCAGCTCCTTTGCACCTCACAGGCAACACAAAGGGGATTAAAAGTGGAGCAGGAAATCTGGCTGTGGGGCTCTTGTTCACACTTAACATGCCTTTTTCTTTCTGCTTTTTTTTATTTTTTTTTTTTTCTTTAACAATGACATGATTTTTAGAAGTGGAGACACATCCAAATAACGTCAAAAAAGGAAAGATTTTGGTTATAGTTAGTTATCTGGCACTATCTATTTAGAAATGTCTGAACAAATAACTCCAGTGTCAGATGTTCTAGTTCTGGCAGAGAAAGAAATACGATTAGATCTGGCTGCCCAGATGTCCCAACATTGAGAATAATATTTTTAAGCACGAACTCATGTACTGCTGCTGTCATGTACTTCAATAGACTTATTTTGTTCTCGTGGGCTATAAATTGTAGTAAAATTGAACCAGATTAATGGTTATAACTGGCCTTTCTTCTGTCAAATATTATTTCAATAGAAAACAAGAGTCTTTATGTGTATAGACTCAAGTTCCTCTTGGTAACGTGCGGGTCCTTGTCATTGTACCCTTGCTGAACTATCCAGAAATAAGAGCTTCTAGTTGCTATTTCTTTTCACTTATTTGGTGGCACATTTCCTATTACCATATGGTGTTTTCTACTTATGTTTATATAAACATAGTTTATATATAAATATGCAATCCTATACATTTCTTCATACTGTCATTTTCATTTATTTTCACCTGCTTTCATTCCGTTTCATTTCTAGGATCACTGAGATGGCAACAACTCCTATCATGCAGTTTTGTCTCTTTTTCAGTTATTTTTCTGCTGGTAGTTTTTTGCACCCAAAGCTCTGTGTGCTGATTATGTTGGTGTTGCTGTGTTTATGAAATTCTCACTTTTATTTACAAAAGAAAATCCTTGAACATCAGTGCCAAAGTACATCGTTTCCTTTCTTCTGATTTAAAGAAGATAGCTTTATTTGAAAAAGCACTTGAGAATACCTGTTTTTCTGAATGGTTATCTATACTTTTTATTCATTAAAAGCAGAGACAAGCTCAAGACACAGAAGTGAGGTGTCTCATTTTTTGCCTAAATCTTGTGCTATTTAAACCCATTTAGAGTTTCAGCTTCATACACCCATAGGAAGTGGACATCAAGAAAGCAGTTTTGACAGTAGGTGAGTGAGACTCTCCAGTAAAAAGTTCCAACCAGATTGCTTTTCCCTGAAATGAATACGCAAAAGGCTGCTTTTGCTCTCTTTAAAATTGTTCACAGGGGTCTCATTATTTGCACAGAGATTTATATAATTGCACCCACGCACATGATTTCAAAAGCTGTGTGTATAAAAAAAAAAAGAAGAAAATAAATATTTTAATATTTTATTTCTTCTTAATGTCTAGCAAGAAAGTTCAATTACAGCCTCTCTACTTATAAAAATCATACAAAGGTTTCAAGTCTCAGCATGTTCCGGCAGTAAAGTGCAAACAATCTTGTGGTTACAAAGGCTACTTTGCTGAACCTCATTCCTTCTTTCTCTCCCACCAGCTGAATAAATGAGAGACATATTTAGCAGCTTCAGAAGAAACTATTTTCTCATGCTCCCACTAACAAATCAGGGCAAGAAATGACAGTAAGTCACGGGATAGGAGCAAAGGATGTAGAGAAAAGAGTAAATTAGAATTTATAAGGGAGGACGAGATAGATAGAGGAAAAAACCCAAGCCCAAACACTAAATCCTGACAGCAGATGAAAACGGAGCAGCATATATGGAGGAAACAACCTGGTAAAGCATAAAAAACCGAATACATTACAATCTCTTGAAATCAGATTGTTTTCATTCATAATCATTTTTAGAACAGAAATTAGTGGCAATAATATATTTTCTTTTTAATTGGCTTTTTTTCCTATTATTCCAGATTGTCTATCCAGTACATGGTGACACAACATAGACAGAAACCCTCAAAATAAAAAAGAAAGCCACAATACTCTAACCCAGGCACTGATTTGATCAGGAAATCTCACTTGTCTTGAAGAAAAGCTCCTAAAGTCTCACACTAGAGCACAGTATTTCACACCTAAGCAAGACAAAATCTTTACAGACCCCCTCCCGGAGGCAGTCTGTGCCAGTGGCACCTGCAGCATCAGGAGGGTGACTGGGGCCTCCTCATCCAACCCTGACCGAGCCCTGTGGCAACTGCTTCAAGGAGTGCAGTTTCTGGAAGTCATTGCTTAGCTTCCTAGCAAAGAGTTTTACACATTTGCAAGAATACAAAGTTAGTCAAAACTAAGAATACCCCATGAGAGCCCCCAGCAAGTGCTCTCCAGATGGATGCTGCTGTTCCCTGTGTGGCCCGAGGAGCCTCCCCTGCCCCTCCCAAGCAGCAGATTGAGCTCTGGTACTTGCTCTTTCTGCTGGCAAGGAAGAAAATTACATCTAACATGTTTTGAATTAGAATGACTACAGATTTCCCCCAAAACAGTGCATTTATTTTAGAGAGAGATCTCATCCAAAAATGATATAATTCAGGTTTGATTTCTATGACCTTTACCGCAGGCGAAAAACTTCAGACAGAAGACAGGGGGAGGTAGACTGTCCTAATTGCTCCACATACCCACAATTAATCTATAGCCTCACTACCTGGTTTTAATTTGTGGCAGAAGCTGCCTCACCACATCAAAGATAGTGATTCACCTCTCCACTAATCAAAATTTGAAGAGCTACTACCAATAGTAATTAGAGAGCTAAAGCCAGCCATCATGGAATTCAGCATTAATTAAACAATATTACAGCAGTTTTCATTCAGCTCACAGAGTGCACCAGAAACAGGAAGAATAGGCATCATAGATTTTATCTACTTTTCCAGAAATCTTTTGCTCCTTGTCATTAAGGCTCTCAGTTCCCCAGTAACCACAAAATTCAATCTCCTTTTATTGCTACAAGATGAAGAACAGTGAATATTCATAGTCACTTGGATGGTTCTTCCTTTCAATAATTATTAACAAAAAGTAACAGTCCATTTTTTTTGCATTTCAGCAATTAAATAGGTACTTAAAGAAAAGGTGACATAACAGACAATATATACACAGATATTATAAATCAGTGTCCATCTATTCAGTCAGTTTGGTACTAAGGAAACTTCTTAAAAGCAGATCTACAAGTACTGCTCTTCAGTGATGCTTTCCACTCTCTAGCATTTAAACAGGGTCTTATTTTAACTTTGGCCTCTCTGTAGCTGGAAAAAACAGTGGTAAACTGGGATCCAGTAGTTTTTCATATTCTTGTGAAATAGGCTTGGGTCAAAGAAAGGCCAAATCCTCAGGTTTAATGAACTGACCAAAGTTTACTGTGGGACACAACACCTTAAAATCTGGCTCTGGGGATGGATAAGGCTAAGTATTAAAAAGCATATAAAAAGCATACAAAAAGAGGTAACAAAAATTTTAATGGTGAAAAAAACCCAGCATACTAAAACAGCAAAGAATTCAACATGATAAAATGAGCCCTTATTTAATCTTTGTTTGCAACCAAAAATTAGCATATCATTTGGCAAGAAATGATATTTTAACTCGGTCTCCTCCGGACCAAGCTGAGGCAATGGTGCTAGCCAAGAGTGAGCCACAAGACCGGTTTTATATGGGAATGCTCATCCCTGCAGGTATCCACAAGGGACTAGTTCATGAATCACATGCAGGCAAATGGGATAATGGATTCATCTCAGACAAAAGTCAAAAGCAAACCCCACAGGATTTCTGCTTGGAGCATCTTCCTGTGGACTGAGCCCTGGAGGTGCTGCTGCATGCATCCTGGCTGTCTGAACAAACAGAGCACATCACCAATAATCATCTAACTAAGGCAAAATGATTGTATGATTAACACATCAGTACTTCTGGAGACCAGAGCAGCCATATTTCAAACCCACGTTAAGCTCATTTTGGACCTAAGACTACTTTAATAATGCATTGATTTAATCTGCCAAACGTGTAGCTATAGCTGCAGCTCTGTGAATGAAAAATGTTCAGCTGTGTGTGTCTACGTTCCACACAATTTCTTCCTTTTACCAACCTCTCTTGGTACTTCATATGCCTTAAAAATGGTATGAATGATGTGCATTGGGGCTCCAGAGCATCTGGGAATGGCCCTGGTACTAAAAGGAAGCTTTGTAAAAACAGGATAGAGAGGGGACAAGACGTCATGAAATATGAGCTTCCAAGTCAACCTACATATCATGGTTTGTTTCCTAAGGAAAGAAAAAACAATTACAGTGCTCAGCTTCAAATTAAAATATTTTATTGGCATGCCATACAGTACAAACACTGTCAATGTGTAGAAAAAGCAGAAACCTTGGGTAACTGTCAGCAATAGATACAACACATCGTGCCTCTGCCCAAGATAACTCTTCACAGTGTGTTTGGGGTTTTATCCCCTGTGTCCATTTGTCATTATTGTCCATTTCTAAGCTGGTGGCAGGTTGCTACATAGCATGATGCTATCCCTGCCGTTTCTTTCCTTTCTCCTAGGGTATGCACAGTTTTTCCTCATCGTTTTTTAATGGAAAGTCTTTTATCATTTCTGGTAATGTAAGCAAATATCTTCCTAACACTGTCTTGTACTATTCATACTGGAACAGTAAGTGCCTTTTATCTGGTGTTTTCTTTTCTGTCACATGGGCTGCACAGCCTCTCTTCTTCCAGTTCTCCTTTACAGAAAATTAGTCTGGAATTAATTAGGATCTACCTCAGTTTTACATTCTGCTGTAATCAATAGTCATAAATAATCTGTGGATTTCTTCAATTGCCTTGGATCAGTACTCCTAGATTTCCTGCATACTGTCCAGAATGGTTAGATATTATAGAAAAGACTGATGGTTATAAGACTTGGGAGAAAGATTCTGTTGGATCCTTTATTAGAAGCTTACTGTCAATTTTGCTCATTAACTTTGTAAAATACTGACTTAAGCTGAAAGTTCAAGAGTCATAAACAGCACTAGGATTAGGATCCTAACCCAGCAGTTATCGTTTTCTTGTCAAGAAGATTACACAACACTCAGCTTCTTCTATATGCAACACCCAACTTCCCCTCTACATCCATCACAAAGATGAACCAACGGTACCCACAGTATGAATCAGCAGTATCCATACCCAAAGTGAGGCATTTTTGATGCTTGGATAGCAAGGATACCAGAATGGCCATAGAAAAGCAAATGGTAACATAGGTTTACATTTTTATCCTGCTCACAGTCACTGAGCTATGTCTCACAAACTTCTGAAAGTGGCCAGGGAGATCAGAAACCAAGCCAAGGCTGTACAGCAAACAAACATGGGGACGTGATTCTCAGCTCTGCTGGATTATTTGACCCATAGAGAGATATATAGAGATACATAAGCAAGTTCCCCATTATTTTCAAAAGTGAGTGCCTGGTGGACACCTATATTTCTGACTGTCAAAAGGATTCTTGTTTCCTGGCTACAGCTGAGAGCTTTTTTCTCTCCAGTGTACGATTGCAGTGGGCAAGGAACTTTCATCTCCTACTCCTGTGAGTTCCTCTAATAAAAGTGACTCAAATTTGTGTCTTTTCAGGCCTGATGTGGTGATGAAAGAATGCACATGTTAAAAATTAAAAAATAATGGAAACCATTGCAAAGCTACACTTTAATTTGCTAAACAGATTAAAACTGAAGAGAAGGCTTAAATGTAAAGAAACTTCGAAGTGCTTGGATCAACATTTGTTACATAAGTAGGTTTTTCAAAATGAGACATTCTCCACTATAACTATACAGTAGAGCTAACCCTCATTTCACAACACCCCATATGTTTTTTTATTCTTTTTGTGTGTTTTATTTCTTGCACCAATGAGTCATAAGATGCAAGGAATTAATTTGAATCTTGAAAGCTAAAAGGAACGGAAGCCGATATGTGTAGGACTGTGGACTCAGATTCTTGTATCTAACTACATAACACATTTTCTTTCCACAGGAGGTAGTTATGACAAATTAGAAGTCTGAAAATTTTCTGATGGTGTAAAGGCTCCAGCTGTCACTAGGGAGATAGTGATCAGATTTCATAGCTGCATGGTCCCATGGCACCACAAAGAGTTCCATATGGTCATCCAAATGTTTCAACTAAACCCACAGAAAAAATTCCACCATGGCTTTTGCTTTTAGAAAAATAAAATTCTTCTTTGTAGGAATTTTTCATAACGTGCCACCAATAAAAAAAAACTTTCTTGATTTGGTTGTCTGAATAGAAAATAATTGTTAGCACCTTTGTTTCAGGTTGAAGTGGGTAGAAATAGCAGCAGTGCAGCACACGTGCCCGACCGCTAACATTTTAATCTAGCCCAACTTACATAACATGAACTAGGTTGGTAAGTGGACATGCAATGAATAATTAAGGTGTGTATATGTACATGGTGATAAACAGTAATTTCTTCAAACCACTTCTCTTTTGGTATAAAACCACCTCTGTTAAATTGTTAATGCTATTACTGTGGACAGAGACTCTTTCATTCATGTCAAAGATGTCAGCATAAGCCTCACACAATAACAAATGACAAATGCATAATTTATTGATTCTTAAATGGCTATGTCCTTGGATGTATTTCTTATAACTAATTTGCTTGGAGACACATCTGGCTCCTGAAGATAGCATCTGTTTTAAAGAAGGTCAGTGCTATATTTTAAAGGCAGAAGAACATAATCTTTTATCTGCTGTGCTCCTCTGCTCTTTTAGCCTACAAATTCAGCTCTCACTCTGTCTACTATTTTTCATATCAAATCAAAAATTGAGCAATCTGTCGTTGAGTTTTGAAACAATGATAGACATAGACACAGACACTGTGAAAATGCAAGGAGAGAAAGTATGGTTTTCAAGTGACTGCGTACTGCATGAACTGAATTATTTTAAAAAGAAATTAAATTCAATTATGTTAATATTGCTTTTCATTAATACTTCTTTTTTACAAAGTTCAATCAATCTGTTTCAATAAATGATGCTTGCTTGTCCAGAGCTTGTTTTATTTAGATGTACTGCTTCTGAATGTGAGGTTAAGATCTTCCTGCATAAAATGTGCAAACACAGAATGCTGCAATGTTTATTCTGCTATTGGGCCATGAACCATGACTTATCCCCCAATTATTCTTGTACATGCAAAGCCTGATCCCTCACATCTTTGTTTTTTCTGCATGATATTTATGCACATATATATTACATGTGACTCCAATCAATATATCTTTGTTATTTCATCAAGTTTCCATTGAATTTTAGGAGTATTTATTTTTACCTACCTCATGGCTGGAACATTAAAATATAAACAAATGCTTAAAATCAGCTTGAAGTTTACATTAAAATAGGCAGACACAAGTACAAACGATTCAGAAACTGCCATTTTAACCCTGTGATGAACAGCTAGGCACCTTTTGCTTTTATATTTCACCTTGCACCATACACAAAATGTTTAATTATTTGAGGATTAATGGAGGTAGTTTATAATTAAGCTGAAGTATGAACTGATGTCATCATCTCAGTATGATGATATACAGTTTTATGCCAAAGCACCTGTTGTTTTGGAAGGAAGCAGCTGATATCATTATCTACCCAGCCAGATAGCCTAGTTTCCTGCTGCTTAAAAAATTATCCTAAGGGTTACCTAAGTTGGGGTAATACAGCATTTACTTTTTCATGCCCAAGATAGGAGAGAATGCATAAAATTACTTTATGCTCAGAGGTAGAGGGGGAATTGGGGGGGGTAGTGGGAGGGTCATGATGCTAAAACAGTTAATGCTTATTTGTGTGGAATACAGACCTTGCCATTTTTTTCATGCATGAATATACATGCAAAAAGATTTATAACAGGTATATAAGTAAATATATGATTGGACAAGAGTCCTTTATAAGCACAAAGGATAAGATCCTCTGCTTTGCTGGGGACATGTTTCACCATATGATTGACTCTGACCACTGAATAGCAAAGGTTAACCCCAGCTGGGGATTTCTCCTGTGTAGAGGTACTCAGCTGCCACCCTGTTCCTTTGTCCCTGATGTTATGAGAAAAAGAGGTTGCCAAGGCAATTTGGGAAGGGGGAAGCTCTGTTGTGGTGGGCATTTGAGAGCCATGAGGTCATTGCAGCATCTCATGCCAATGCTGTGAATTAAAGCCACATAGATGAAGCACTGAATCCTGGATCCACAACCAGCCTCGGGAAACCCACGCCTCCATCGGTCCGAGCGCTGTTCTGACAGAGTGTGGAAGCAAGCCCAGTGTTTTTAGCGTGCCTCCAACTATCAGGCTTTCCTCTGAATTGTGGCATTATGCCAGAGCTGTTCATTTGGGTTGTCGTCAACCTGCACTGCTATAAGGAGAGCTAAAATGCAACACTAGCAAACACATCTCGAGAATTTTTGGCTTTCTCATGTCTCCTGATGAGAATTTTTTTGCCTTTCTCAGCCACATGATGCCACATCCACCAAATTTGCCTTTTGTAATAATGTCTGCTGTGTTTTCTGAGCAGGTGCAATATCATATATTTACTAGGACTGGTCACCTACATACACACAATATTTGAAGAAGCATAATAAATAACATGATTTATTGTTTACTTCCTTCAGTCCATTTTCATACATTTTTTCCTTTTTTCTCTTCTCTTTTTCCTCTTATGAACTACCTTTTCCCCACTCAGTTCTCAAATACATTGAATAGAATATCTCTTCACTCTTCTTTTAGGTTCTTTCCAAGAGTACTCCTACAGCTGCTCTTTCCATAGGTCTGATACCATTTTAAAAGCAAGCAGTGACTAGTAGGAGGTACATTTCCCACCTCTCCCCAGCTTCCCAGACCTCCTGTTGCTTGGCAGATCATACCACTTAATAATATGAATAAAGCGACTTTTGACAGAGCAAGAAGTTGTGATGGAAAGAATCCTGCAGTCTTTATTCCCACATCTTGCATCCAGTTTTCCTTGGGATGTGTTTTCTGTTGGTTCCTCCACAGTCATCTTAGAGAAATAATATTTCTTGAACGTAAGTATTTGGGTTTTGCTGGGAAGGAGACACAGCAGGTTTCTCCACTGTGCTTTTTCCCCTCTCTATTTTGAAGTTATCTTATTTCATTTTCACCAGCATTTCTGGGTGTTCTGTCCTTTCTTCTGAACTACCATTGTGCTCATAAGTGTGCTAGGCACATTGATGATAAGTGAAAAGAACACTTCAATAAATAAAAATACAGATATACTTACTCATTTTATTTCCTGACACCTCACCAGTGTTAACATGGCTTTCTCAGCAGTAACAAACACCATGAAATTAGCCCTACTTTGGGGCTTATATCTGTATTACAAACTATTTATATGCAATAGAATAATGAATGTTTTTAAGGGATTTTTATTGAGCTTCACATCAGATGGGAAATAAGGTGTAGAAGCTTCCTGACAGAGGAATACTCATCATGGTGGTTATAATAAGGGTGTGCCAGAGATCAAATTAGTGCCCTAATGGGCTGGAGTTCAGCATCGTGACCATCGTGACACTGTGCACATTAACCATGGATGTGTGCCGAGGCGGAAGGTTCTTGTCTAGATATTTATGGGTATTGAAAACCACAGCCACCAGTGTTGAATGAAGCTAAGTTTTATCCTAACCTTCTTCCTCTCCCTGTCACATCATAAAACTGCCCTGCAAATGAGGTTTTCAGAAAGTTATTTAATAATACAGAAAGCTCTACTGCCACTCTGAATGTGCAGTAATTGCCTGTGGGTATGCACTGTGTTTACAGCTGGTGCATTCTAAGCCTTGGATGCTATTTCTCTATTTGCTAGACTTCAAAGGAAGTATTGCTTGCTATTTTTCATGATACCTAGCATTGGTATCTGAGCAGCATAATGACATGCTGACCAAAGGTAACAGTATAAATTTCTTTACTTTTCTTTTCAAAATGTAACACACAGTTTCTCTAGAATTAGTTAGGGTAAAAAGTGAAAAATTTGCATACATTTATAGAAATGAAAAACCTATCCTAAACAAATTCATAAGCAGTGGCTGTGTATATTTCTAAGATAATAAAAAAATTGGAAACTGTCCTGTATTTCCAAAAATAATAAAGCTAGTTATCCAAAACACAATAGTAATTAATTACAAATTTGTATCAAAACCTTTAAATCTGCAAGTTTCATTTCCCTCGAAATTTATTTGCCAAAAATGCTTTATTTTTAAAGAATGAACTTTAAAGACAAAACAATATTAGAATTGAGCTTTCACATTGAGCTAGAGGGAGAAAACCATGGATATATTTTTAAAATGTTTTTGTACAGTTTGATCTTGGAATTATATGGATTTTTTTTTGCAAACTTGGCTTCTACCATTGACACTTTTTCATTTCAGGATCATTAGCTGCATCAATAATAATTACTTAAGAAGTATCATGGACTTGAACATTTTCTGAAGAGCTGACACAGCAGTTTCAGGAATATTTTGTGTGAACCAATCTATAGCTCATAATCTTTGACAGAATTTCCAAAGTCTCCTCAAAAAACTGTGACAAGCAATAATCCAGATCTTTAATGTTTCCTAACTGTTTGCTTCTGTAAATCCTCAGTTCATTGACACAAAACTGAGCAACTGAGTGGTAAAAGTCTTATACAAAAATCTGTCTTAATCAACTTCTTTAAATTTGTTGTGTTCAAAATTTTCCTTCCATACACTAAAATAGGATTGTGGAGTAACCAAAATCTGTCCGCTGACTTCTGCTTCACTCTGGTCCATCACCAGAGGCTGAAGACACTGGAACAGCTGCATCAACACAAAAGCATCCAGTATGATGCTGGATCAAGCAATTGCCCTTTTGTTTTCTCTTTTGAGGATGTTTGGTTTGTATTTTACTTTTTGAAGACAAAAAGATACTTTTTGGATCTCTGGGAATGTCTGTAAAAACATGCAATTCTGTCTGTACAAACATTTCTCTTCTGAACTAAAAATAAAATTATTTTACATAAGACCTTGGGAAAAATGCGAACCAAAGTGAATCATGTGCTATATTGCTCCTTGGAATATTAAGGCTAAATTCCCTACTGGCATACACTGACGTATGTCTGTTGAGTTCAATGGAGTTATTCTATCCCATACTAGCAGGGAATTATGGAGCAGCTTGGTTTTGCTACATAAATTAGACTGATGTGAACTAGATAATTAAGACTACCAATTAAGGTACAGAGTTTGTACGATCTGATTCCTGTGATAGGTTAAATATGCATGGTCAGAATCTACTTTTATGTTTTGTATTATAATATTCTGGAGAGGTAAATAACTCCTTGATTCTTTGCAGTAATAGAGAAAAGTAGGATGTTTCTTATGGGGTGACAAAAACTGCAATGACAACACCTTTAACTTTTGTGCTTCTCACACACCATAAATCAGACTCAGCTAAATCAGTGTAATCCTTTACTAACATGAAAATTCCTTTTTTCAACTCTAGTTGAAGTGTTTAAGATATTATTAAATATCTCAAATACTAAATCACTAAACATAGAGTAAACCAGTAATTTTCTGGACGGTTCTCAGAAATGTTACTTACCCCATTCCTGTTGCACAACCAGGAAGTTGGACCTCTTCTCTGCTGTGGAAGGGGACAAAAAAGGAGTCCTGGAAAGCAGAACCTGAGCTTGATAGATATACATACCATTATGAGCAGGAATCTAGGTAGGTATCTGCAAGGAAAGGCAGTACCTCTAGAGGAACTGCTGCTCCCATCAGTCTGCTGGGTCTTCACTGAAGTCCTGTCAGGGAGAGCAGCAGATGGAAACATCACTCGGCATTGTCTTCGAGAAAATATGTGTGCATCATCTTCTCACTTTTCCACAAAACCCCCTCCAAATATTTTCAGCCACCACAGACAAGGAGCTTCCACCACCACTACACCTACTACAGAGTACAACCATGATGTGTCTGCATGGAATATGAGCCAGTTATTACTGATTTATTAGCAGCAATGAGTCTCCTGAAGCTGCAGGGCTGCTTAGAGAGGCATTGATATTACAATCACGCAAATGTGCGCTTCAACCTGGGATTTGTTTTCCAGACTATCCAGAAGAGAGAAGGAAGGTCCCTCCAGGTCTTCATCTACTGCTAAGACTCTGCTTCTGACTTATTTTTTTCATTACATGTAGGTAAGCAATAACAAATATGAGCAATGTATCTTTTGGAACAAAAATGCTCTTGGCCACTTCTTCTGGTTCAAAGCAGCCATCAACACTGAGATCAGAGCACAAATAATGAAGGATGATAACATGTTGGCCATCCAGCTTCAGCTGTGTTTACTGTTCTGCATCGTCACATCTTTCCAGCTTTCTCTTAGGGAGGAGAAAAATATTAATTATAATAAAAGAGTGATCCATGTGCAAGTGAGGGAGAGGTGAGCTACTAAAGCAATGAGTACTCACTACTTTAGTGAGGAACACAGCAGCCTGGTAGGAGACAACAGACAGATGAGAGACTGGGATCCCATACAGATGCACACCAAGAGGCCTCAGGAAAGAGTCTGATACACAGGCAGACCACAGAGGAGATGCACGTTCTCTAGGCTTATTCTGTCTCCTGAAGCCGCTGAGAATTTTTGGAGTGAGAACTGGGTTAAAGAAAAGGATCCAGCCTGTAAAGACATTGTGGGCAGGGCAAGCAACTGTTTTTCAGTCTGTTATTTTAACTTCAGACATCTGATCTGAATTCCTCTGGTTTAAAAGTTCGTTTCCTCTACCCTGTGTTCAAAAAAATCCAGCATTACAGGCTGAAAACCGATAGAATCAGCCTTAACTTCACAGCTACACTTGATTTGCCATCGTAACTACCTATCCCAGTAAACACTTGGAGAGCAAAAAAAATGAGCTTTCTCTTCCTGTCTTCAGCTTTCTCTGCTGTACAAACCTGAATCCTTCAGTCTCCTGATTGATAACTGTGCCTTTCCATGGCTATTTGAGATAATCATGTGGAAAATCAGTGCAAATGATGCATGTTTAATTGGGGCACTTCCAGAAATCCTGCATATCTGTTGACCTCTCTGAGAGAAATCTGGATCCACTTTGAAAGTCAACCAACAATTTCTGGCAGAGCCAAAGGCACTCAAACCTGAGACAGTAAATAACTGACATATTCAATGGCCAGAGAAGATGTGAGCCATTCACATTGCTTCAGCCGTGGCAAAGAAAATATTAAATTACATTTTGTTCAGTCATCAATTGGTAAAATTCATTCTTTCTTGTAAATATATTTGCAAGGATCACATAACAATCACAGCCTAAATCCCCAGCTGGCATAGATTTTCCTCATTCTGCTGCTCAGTGAGAAACTGGCTCCACAAACTCTTTGTGTCCTTCTTTGTGAACACCACCATCACGAGCACGGGCCAGGACTTTACGCTTTCTTGGTTTTAAACTTCGAGCCAGAGTCAGAGGAGAGAGAAAAAACAAAGCTCCATAGAAAACCTTACTAAGCATTTTGTATCTGCTCAGGTTGGAAAAAACTTAGTAACTATTTACAAAATTAATTAACTATAGAGCTGCTTAAAGCAATCACATTGTCTCAAATACCAGTAAAATATCAGGCAGACAAAGCAAATATTATATAATTAATCTCAAATAATATTTTTTTGCTATGGTCATGAACTGTCAAGTGCTTCAGCAAAAAGACATAGTGATACCTTTTGTGCTACAAAAGCTCTCAGAAGCTACACCAAGAAGACATTTGCTACGTCCCCACCAGAGTGTATTTCATCGTTGAAACATTTGTGTGTCCATTAAAAATACATTTCTGTTTCTAGACTACTTGTGGCAACAGGTAAAGACTAGGCAGCCAGGAGAAGCTGCTTGTTTGCTGAGCCTGTCAGAGCACTTCTGTGTCAATAGAGAAAATGCATGTGCACAGCTCTAATGGGATCCCTCTATTGTAGTACCTTGTCATTTTGAGAGCATCTTGCCCTCCATGCCCTGTGAGCATCTTTTACAGTCAGAATCAACATGCCTGAGTTCTTGTTTCCAACTTTCAGTAATGTTTATTATTGTTTGTCAGCAACTCAGCTCTGCTGGAAAAACCTCCTTCGGTGAATAATGAAGTCATTCCCACAGTGACTGCTGGGTTCCAAAATTTTCAGTACTCTACCTATGGCTATTTAGCTGTACATGAGAAGCGCAGAAAATCTTACTTTTCATGGCCCATAAATAAACACCCAATCCAACACTTCAGCACATTTCTAATTGTAATGCAGTGTATAATGTTTCAGTGCACAATACAGATGTTTTCAGTTATTATATGAAGAGGAGACAATGATGGTTAAGTATGTGCTTGCATTATAGTCACGGCATGAAATCATTATGTTCAACTTTCCTGATCATTTTGTTCATATAAAAAAGAAAATTCTGTTCAGCCATTATTCTTTCCCACATGGAACAAGTTGTAGAAAAGTCAAAGACATCCATTTAAAAACCACTAACTTATAGCAAAATAAAGGGTAAAATTTCTCTTTAAATACTGGTCTCTTTCTGTCCTGTTCCTCTGTTGTTAATCATATACCAGCAGTTAGCTGAGATGAGCCCGGGGTTACAAGGACATGGGCAAGAGCAGAGTTGTCCTGTGGGGCTTTTATGCTCAGTGGTAACAGCCCAGTGAGCCATGGCCCTGGCTCTATCCCTGCTGGGAGTTGTACAGGTGACTGTCCTCAGTGGAGCTCCAAAATGTTCCCTCACTAACACCAGGGTACTGCCATTTCTTTGATACTGGTTCTCATTAGCTTCTCTCTACCTTCAGCTCTCTCTTTCTTTCTCCCCCCTTTTCCTGTCCATCCATCTTGAGAGTCTTCTGGAAAGTTAAAACTCTACACAGCAGAACCTTCTGCTGTCATTTCCTTACCCGCTCCAGAGCTATCTCCCTTGCAATCTGCCTAAGTCCAGTAAATTATTACTTGATGAGAATAACTCATTAGTTCATATATAAAAAGGCCTGACTCCACAAACAGATATTTTTATGAGTTCTATTTGTGAAGGCACAAATAACTATTTTGGTTATGTGAACAAGCTACATGGATACACATGGGCAGTAAATATCTAGGCAACTCCAGACCACAATTTGAGACCATTTTAATTTTAGAAAAATCAAACCTTAAATGGCAAAAAAGTTTTGTATTCCTAGATTGGAAGGGCTGGATTTATCTCTTCAAGAGAACTTATCGTTTGAGATAATTTTTGATGCACAAATTTAGATGAAGTAAGAGAAGAAAGAGTTATGACACTATTTATCAAAGTACTGAAATCAAAACAGAGTAACTAGAAGTGCTCCAAAGCCATCACTACAGAAATTCATGCAACTGGTTGAAGCAAACTTTAAATCTTGTTACGTTTTTCTTTTCCTAAAGGACAGAACTGATGTGAGATGCCAAGCCAGACAAAATAAGAGAAATCAGTGTCATGGTACAAGTTTGATTTTAAGTTCAGCAAACCTGAAAATTCTTCAGCCAGGTACGGAATAAAAGACGGCAGGCTGTAATGACGTTGTATGCATTAAAAGAAATATTTTAAAAGAAAATGTAAGGCCAAAGCATTCAGAGATGGAGACTTCAAAGATAACTTCTACTATTAGATCAGTGCTGATGATGAGAAAGTTATCAATATCTCAGATCTCATAATTAATCACATTTAAGATCTAGCAAATTTTAACATTCCATTAAAAAAATTGTTTTACTTCAAAGATGAATTTGACCTTGATCGAATGTGAAAACTTACACATAGGGTTTAAATTCATATGCCAGAAAAACTCTGGAAAAATAAGGTGCAGCAGTTGAAAGACACGAATTAAGTTTGCAGTTAAACGTTCTGGTTACAACAGATAATGTTTTTCAAAAGATTCAGTCAGATTCTAAGTTCTGATTTCTGATTATAAATTATTCACAACACATGATTTTAAAATCTGAGTGTATTCGTAATAATTGAACAAACTTAATATGGAAACTTATTTCGGTCTATTTAAGGTCCCAAGTCATGCTTCCCACACCTCTGTACCATGCATTGCCTCAGTTGGATGATTGATCATGTGAAAATAAAAATCTCCATGACAAACTTTAGCCCAATCCTTTCTTCCTTCTTCAAGTGGCATCTGAGAGCACTTGCAGGTAGTGTTCTAAACACTGCAAATGAGAAACAAAATTTAATGCATTCATTACCCATGTCTAAACCAGTTTGCAAGTTGTTAAAGCAACCTCCAATGTTTCTTGGAGTCATTGCCTGCAAAATACTGTACATAAGTAACACACTCATTACAAAAATTGAGCACAATTTTTAATAGATATGGCTAAGTGCTAAGCAGTAAAGAGAGCTACTTTAACCCTTTTCTTGGTTCAGCAATCAAGTTTGATTTGTTTTAATTTGTTCTTTCACTAGTGTTCAAAATGAAATAACATTCATGAACAAACATCATGTAATGTAGAGGGTTTATTTATCAAAGTTTCCCTTTATGTTGATGGCCTTTATTTTGGGCTGTATGACAACTAATTTTCATTACAGTCTTCTTGTCACCTGACATAATGACAGAACAAAGTAGAGCAAGAAGTATGTCATTATCAATATGCTTGTTTATTCAATATTTATTTAATTCATATGTGAATGACATCTTTTTAGAGCTCAAAATTAGCACAAGTGAGGGGAAAAGATGTAGTAACGGATAAATCAGGAACTTGAAGAATGGAATATAAGCAAAGTTGTGCAGTATGGGACTATTTCTCAGGGTATCAGTAAATATTTAAATCTTGCTGTCCTCTATTCCACACAGCTACATTAGTCCCACAGTCTTTGAATCCTTTTCCTCAGATTGCCTGTAAACCTTGAAAATAATATTTTAAACAAACTCCTAGGAGTTATTCTTTATCATGCTTCACAAACTTCATACTGTACCCTGCATTTTAACTTTTATATTTAGTAAAAGTGGCTGTAAGCTATTTCAACAACTAACGTTGTGGGATGCTACCTGATACCACACTGAGGTATAACAGTTAGCTAAATTAAGCCTTTCAACAAGGTAGGCAAGTCCCTTTATAACACTAAGATTCCAAAGGAAAAAGGGAACAGACTTACACTAATTAGGCATTTGGTCTAACACATTAAATCCTATTTGGGAATTTACATTATTTACTTTTCAGGACTGAATGTGGTGACAAAATGAATGTGACAGAAAAAAACACTTGGGGATATGTTTATCATCCCTACAGCCCTCTAGGAATTTCCCTGTATTACAGGTACAGACCAATAAGATAACCAAGAAGATCCTTCCCACCACTAACTTTTAGGCAACCAGGCAACAGCTTTCTCAGAAGTAAACCACTGGAGAAAAACAAATAGTTCTATACCTAATACTAACACATCTAACCAGAACATGCTAGTGGTCAGGTTTCAAAATGCTTTAATTATAAATGAGGTGTTTTTTTACTTAAACATGCAAATTGTCAGTGAATTGAGCATATATTGCAGAGTATAAATCCCTCACCATCAACAACTAATAATAACAATTTCAAAAAAACCCCAAACTTAAAAAAAAAACAAACAAAAAACCAAAAAACAAAACAAAACAAAACAAAAAAAAAAAAAAAAACAAAAAACAAAAAAAACAAACAAAAAAACAAAACCTGGAGAAAAGCAGCCAAACCATCTGACAAAGCCTAGGGCACATGTAACCCCATCACTACAAATGACTGCAGAGCTTACAAATCGAGCCAGATGCTGCTTCTGGAAGGATTTCATCTATAATACCCAAACCGCATGACAGCCTATCACAACTCATGTTTGGCCTAAAGGTGTGCAGCACTGGTGGAACGGGCAAATAATTAGAGGGAACAGGAGCAGAGCCTTAATCCTAACTAAGGAGGGTTTTTTTATTATGGTTTATTGTGTGGTGGGGCTTTTTTAAATTTGAAAATTGAATTTGTTCTACCTGCAAACACAGGCACAGATGGTGCTTCTATAATATGCTGTTATAATGGACTGATTTGTTTGCAGTGTTGCATTCACATCCAAATTCATGTCCAAATGCATTGGGTCTTCTGTAGTGTTGCTCAGAATTGGGTCAAATGTAGAGAAGATGAGTATCTCCTTGGTGTAAAATGAAGAAATTTGCCCATAGCCCCTCTGGCAGGTGCAGCATCTGTGTTCTGAACTCCCTTCCCCAGCTAGGCATGTGGCTGGATAATAATTGCTGAATGAATAGACTTTATGAAAGGACTGAAAATAAGCATGAGAGGGGATGCATTTCACAGGCAAGGATACTGGTAAGGGTTACACAATCCGGTTACGCAGTTCTGGCTTCATTTTATCATTTCTGATTTCTTCTGCAAAAGGTTTCTAAGCAAGGCTTGAGACAGAGAGACCAAATCCTGACCCCTGGTACTGAGGTTTTAAGTAGAGACAATCAATAGAACTCAGTTTTCTCCCATTTTTCTTGTTTGACTACTTTGAAGTTATCTTTATGAAAACCCTTCCTTGATGAGCAGTGATGCCTATGTTTACCTTCAGTGTAATCTTTCCACCAACTTGCATCACATTTTTCAACCTGCACTAAATGATACTTAGGAGGATTATTTGCATTCTGTTTAGCTATTTTGCTGGTTTATAACTGTAAGTTTTTCTAAAAAAAAAAAAAAAAAAAATTATCACTTCTAAAGATAAAGAAAACCACCCCCACTTTCTGACTTCTAGGAAAGTTCCTTTGGCACAAAATACATATCAACACACCAGTATAAGTCCATCACCATTGGAGCATATTCCTAAAAACATGTTCGTTTTACCTCTTGATAAATCATAAAAGCGATTTAAGTCAAGAAACTTGCAGAACATCACAGTCAGGAGACTGCAGAGAAACCATCATTCACTGTAAGTTTAGTCTATTCTGGGGACTGGAACTATTCTCACACGCACACTTTTCTTTCTTTTTATTCTTCTTTTGGTTTGGGCTTTTATTTCTGTAGCCAAGAGAGATGTAAGTCCTCCAAGAAGGATCAGTCTCCCACACGGTAGCACTCTGTCAGTTCACAGCAGCACACATATGCCCAGGCCTCATAAGCACTCCTGTGAGAGATCTCAAAGTTGCAGGTACACACCACAACAGGGGATTCTTTCAAACAGAACATTCCTGTCTTAACTTTGCTGATTAGGAACATGAGAGGGACACCAAGTGTCAGCAGGAGATTTGGTCCTTTTACAGGGATAGTTTAATCTGCCTAGGCAAGCCATAATTAGAGAAGGTATAAACTCCCCATTATAAAATGCATTCCACTTGCTTCTATCCCAAAATAGACAATGCCTAAAATGACTGGTGCTATTCCTACTGAATCAGTCTTGGGATAAATGCTAAACTTGATGGAGAGTGGGGATACCATTATGATGATGCTATCTTTGGATAAGGAAATAACAAGCAAGCATTGTATGATATTCAGACAATGGAAAAATCAAATAATTAATCAGCTGGAATCTGCGTCCTGCTGCACTTGGTAAACATTTTTTTGGCTGTTTTTTGAGGGTCGCTCAATTCAGTGGCCAGGAAAGGAAGAGGAGAGCTCTCTTGTCAAAAGTGGATCTCAGCTGGCAACCTGCACTCAACTTTGGAGGTACCAGCAGTAGTCAATTGTAGGAAAACCCAGAAGCCCAGCCCTTATGAATCCTCCCTTTATACAGTCCTGACAGTGCAGTTACACAGACAGATCCTCACATTCTGATCCAGCTCCAATCACAAATGTTACCTTTCTAAAGCCAGGATGCCTCAACAGGCTGCACACGGGTGTCACAGCCAGGCACACCACAAACCCACTGTACAAATGCTTTCTTGTTCCTCTTTTAGGGATCAGTTAGGACAATTTCTGTGCATACTGCTGAAACCTTTCTTAATGGTTCCCACACCACTCGTATTCTTTCTGATCAGATAGAAGACACCACACAATCATCATCTTTGTAAGCACAGTGTTTGCTGAAGAGACTGCCTTGTACAGCACACAGCCAAGGTGGCCAAAATAAGTAAAAAGAGTGGAGCTAGTGAGTGGCAGTGGCACATTAATGAAGTTTTATAGTTTGTCTGTGACCCCAAAGGTAACAACTTAAGAGAGGAAGAAAGTTTTCTAAAACCTGTGTTGTGGTTCCTCATCCTCATTATATATAGTGCAAATGACTTTCTTCTATCCCTAAAATCATAGAATAATTCGGGTTGTGAGGGACTTTCTGGATGGAGATTTTTATGTGTTTGCTTCTGTTGGCTTTGTAGCAGAAGATTCTACACCCTTTAGTGCCAGAAGCCACAGCAGAACTATTGATGAACACTAACTGGCAGGTAATTGTGTAGTTACTACTCAGCTGTTCACAACCTGAGGTTTGTGAGCATCATGTTCCTGTTAGCTGTTACTTGGAGATACAGAAGATTAGAGAGTTAAACCAAAATTGCCATAGAGCATAAAGATGATATAGAATATGTGACTGCTCCTCTCCCCTGTGGAACAGCCAGGGATAGGGATCACTGAGTTACTGTATATCTTCTATTCTGCAGATTGTCTACAAATAAAGACCTCAGTGTACGTGAAAAGAAGGGAGGAAATCACGTAAATTTGGATTTCATGATGCTCAAACTGTTTAAGGAACTCTTGCCATTTGAAAAGCAAGTATAGGCAGAGTTAGGACAGTAGATATGCCCTGACTTTGTCTCACCTGTTCTCCTGAAACAGAGCACCCGTAATTCATGCACACATGTTGGCACAAGGTTGTTTGTTATTCGCTCTTTTCATCTACTGCCTGGTGCATCTTTGTCATGATTCATTATTCCTAACAGCTATATGAAGTGTTGCAATTACTGCACAATACAAATTTAACTCTATAATATTTCTAGATTGGAAAGAGAAAAAGAATATATTAAGTGCTTGTGATATCTTTATGTATAAGTTTGAGAATCATTAAATAGCTGTCACTCTTCCTTCCTCCTCAGCATCAATTACTCCACTCTGGTTTTACTTACTCCACTCTGTATAATGAGTCCCTAGAGCATGTTTCATTGCGGGAGAATGAACACATTTTTCACTTGCGGTCAGTGGGATGTGGTTAATTTGAAATCACTTAAACTATTATATCTGTCAAGCGTGGTTATTTTATTTTCAATTCACATCAGTGTTTTAGTATGCATGTCGATTACTGGGTTAAACTGGCAGATTAATTTCCAAGCATTCTGTTGCAGTGCTCTTCATCACTATCTTTACATGCAGGCTCTTGTTGAAACTTAATACATTCCCATTAAAATTTACTTCAGAGAAATCTACGTTCAATATAAACACTCATATGATAAACAAAACTCACAAGATTCGTTGAATGAAGAAGGTGGCAAGATCAGGGGACTTCTGCTTTTCTCATGAAAACCCAGAATACTTGTTTTTTTCCCCTTGTCCCATCTTTAACTTCTTTTCATACCCATCATGACATGCATCTGCAGAAAAAAAAAAAAAAGTTCAGTAACTAAGGTCACTTTGACATGCTTAGGGGTTTGTGTTTTTTCTGCTATGTTTACTGATTGCATTGATCAAAAAAGCTGCAGGTTTTGGTTCGGCGTGAACAGATTCACAATTCACACCATGTAAAACTCTTCAGGTCGTTTGGGGTTTTTCTCTCTTTAAAATATTGTGGTTTGAAATTTATAAATAGCCAGAATTTGAAGATGCTGAAATACTGACTTACACAGCTACTAATAACAGGGTGCTCATACAGAGAATTAGAGGAACCGCCAATGGGCTTTTTATTACAGCAATATTGTACATATTACATGAATAAATTACATTGTTGCATTATGCAGCTGCTGCATCATCAGTTTAGAGAGTAGACTGCGATCCTAAGTATTAGGGGATGCAAGCTCATTATCTCTAAACCCACTTTGGTTACAGCCACGATACAATCCCAGCTAAACAGCTTTCACATAATGTATTGCATATACCTTTGCATAATCAGGTACGTGGCTCGGAGACGGACTGATGAGTTTAGGTGTCTCATGAAATTTACAAAAAATAGTCTCTTTCTCTGAATCAGGCAGAATCTTTCACTTGGAAAGGTTATTAGGGAAACTATATTACCCATAAAAATACAAATCTACATATGTTGTGAAACATCATTTTTGATTTGAAAGATGCTAGTAGAAAAATATGCATTTGTATAACGACAGATCTCACTGTAAAAAGAGCCAACTAAATTTAAAAACAAAACCTGTTTTTTCTCTATCTTCTTATGATGTTGACAAGTGCCAGTGTTTGAATGCTGCCAAAGCACTTCTTGAAACTCAATTGTTTTTATTCTCTGCACATTGTTCTCTCATCCCATCGAATAAAACACAAATTTTAACATCCTCCACAGCTGCAAATGTTTGCCTACGACTCGTAGATTCATTTACATATTTTATATATTGATGCAAATATCTTCGGCTAGGCAAGTAATACGCTGTCAGTTCTGTTCATTTTACTCAGCCCCTGCTTCTTTTCATTGCTATTTTTTTTTACTTTGCCAAAACTGTGTCTATTTTCATTGCTATTGTTCTTCCCCTCTTCTGGAAGCACAGGCATCCCCCTTACATCTCCCACCTGGCTCACTGTGCTCATCACCTCAAGGGAAATCTGGGGCCTGGAGAAATCAGTCAAGGTTTTACAACTAGCCTTAAGCTGGACCATGTTTTACTATTGGTCTCTTGCCAGATAAGGCTGCTTGTTGTACGACATTTCTACAGAGCTTTTCATAACTGGTTTCTTGAAGAGGCTCCTGAAAACTATCATAATCGTGGAAATAATGGTGGTTAAGTTCAGGATAAATATGTAGTGTTATATGTTTTTATGCACACACAATAAAACTAAGTGTGAGAAATTCACACACTTTTAATCTAAGCAGTTTTAGAATAGAAATGTTCATCCTTCAAATCCCAAATTTTCAGGCTTTTGCTTTGAGTACTTTGAAGAGATTCTAGGCAAATGAAGACCTAAGCCTAATGTGAAGTGATGCATGTGTCGTAATGCACATATTAGTAACAGTGCTGGAATAGTGCACAGGACCCACTGGTCTTCCATCCACTGAAGGCTGTGGCCTGGCACTGACAAAAACAGAACCAGAAAAGGAAAATCTTTGAGGCTGCATTTCTGCTGCATCTGGACATCTTCCCAGCATAGTGTAAGAAACTCTCATGCTACACTTGAAAGAGGAAAGGGAGCAATGAAAGTGTTGATTCAGCTATCAACAACGTGTCACTCCCTCTCATCCATTAAAACCAGAAATACACTTTTCTTTATGTGGCTGGCCCATATAAATATCTAAACATTCTGCAATAGTTAGACTTCCCTAAATTTAGGCTAAGACAAAATGATTCCTGCATCTTCTATGCCATTCCTAATGTGCTATCAGCTGTAGCTTTTATCTGCTCAGAATCACACATCTTTGAAGCTGAGAAGATAGAGATGAATCTTAAATAATACTACAGCATAAAGTGAGGACACCCTATGTTAATGTTACCAAGTCACGTGGTTTGGTCCATACAGCTGGAAGTGAAGAACGCAAATTTGAACACAGTCTGTACCTATCACTGACTCTTCGCCTTCTCAGGAAAATCATGTAATATTGTTACCATTCTTCACATTAAAAAAATAATATGGTCAAAGAACACTTTTGTTGTGAAAATATGCTCAACCAAATGTTTCTGGAGAAAGAATAAGTGGGGGGAGAAATGCAAATTTGTTAATATTCTTAGTGTATATGCATCTCTGTGGAGATACATATATATGAATAGAGCAAAAATTGTCCTACATTTATAGATATGATTGTCATGGACCATCACTGATCTGCTTCCAAACCCAAATCCACTTCAAATGACAAATTCTCTCAGAACATACCTAGCATTTTTAGGAAAATAAAGACAAACTAAGTGGATAACCTGTTTTAATTCTTTTGTAGAATGAAAAAGCATAGTATTTTCCACTACTTATCTTAGAAATGTTCTGTCTGTATGCTACACTACTTTTTGGGAGGAAACATTAAAATATTATTGCATGTAAAAGATAAAAGGAAGTTAAAACAGAAAAGGAACTATCTAGATGAATGCTGCCATATTCATAAAACAGCTTTGAGATATATGTATATCTATATATCTGTTCGTAATGTACATACATGCACAAAGGTGGACAGCGATGTATTCTTTAGTATGTGCTAGTTCAATAATTTTTTTGGCAAAACCATGGGTTTATTCAGCAAAATATTGTGCAGATTTCTTCAGTTATACTAGAGCAATTTCAAATAAATTTGGTCCCAGATAATGCAGTTACAAGGAGGAAGCAAGATGTTTTGTGGGTTTTTTTTCATTTGTCTTTATATCAATAAATTGCTGAAGCAAGCTGGATCACAGTCCCTTTTTGGTCAGTCATGACTTGATATAAAAAAATTTTGATTGCAAAGATTATTTTACGCAAATGAGAACACCTTTCAGAATGGAAATGACTAGACAATCCAGCTCAACTTTTATCACATGCAAATTAAAAAGGCAGTCAACTCAATAGTAGTGTCTGATCTCTGCATGTCTCTTCAGAATCAGTCAGTAACCAGTACTGTGAGCAGCTGTAGAAAGTGAATTTAATTTTGCTTGTGTGTGTGTGTATAAAGAAAATGTAAAGCTGATTTTTTTTTTTAGTTCCTGAGCACAAGAAAAAGTTGGCGTACAAGTTGTCTGTAGTTACTGGGCTAAAACAGTGTGTGAGGTTTTCTTCCTCCAAGCCCTAGTGAGAGATGAAGAGATCCCATATGGGCCACTAGTACAAAGAAAGCAGAGTAACAGGAAAAGTAAAAAAAATGCAGAGTGTGTAAGGGTAACAGAGGGAAATAAGATTAAAAGAACAAAACATCAACATTGTTAGTCATGAGGAACAGACAAGAGGGAGGTATTGCCTGCTGACCATGTGTACCAATGCCAGAGTCTAAAAAAAACGGCATCTGTGGTATGGGATGGTGTCTCTCTAGATCTGAAACACAGCAGCAGATTGTTTTTATAGAAAGAAAAGGTGTCAGCATAAAGGAAGGAGCATACACACATGGAATCATTTGCTGTAAGAAGCCATTTGAAAAACAACTGAGGAGTTGAGTGGAAGAAACATCTGTGAAACATGCAGCAGGACCACCACTAGTGCTTCAGGGAAGAGGTGGAAACAGAAGGGGATACACAAGCAGTGTTGGACATAGCATCTTGTCAGAACGACAAGGAAATGTTGTCGGTACTCTCAAGAAAATCCAGCATCTTGTGAGTCTGGGAGGAAAAATATTTTGTCCTCCTTGTGAGAGAGTAAGGGTGTACTTTTTATACTTTTCAGGAAGCAGACAGACCTATGTTCATTGACCAAAGTAAATAAAAAGAGTGTTATCTTTAAGAAGAAATTGCACTTTCAAGGGTATGTGTTAGCAATTCTGCCTATCAGGACTGGGACACTTTGGCTGCTTTTCCATGGGCTTGCTTCTTTTGTTAATAACCCTAAATGTGAAAGTCTTAAGAGACAGCAAATTGCCACCAGTGAAAAACACTGTGTAGTTTGGGGGTCAGCAAAAGCAGGTACGATGTGTAACAGCAAGGAGGGACAAGTTTCATACCTTTTGGTTGTCTGGCCTTAATTTTGCAGTTCAGACTTTTTTGGTTGACAGTAGAAAGCAAAGTCTTCATGATATCAAGACCATATCTGAAGTCACTTCAGCTATTCCTCATGAAGACACCAGTCTAGATGCAAAATAACATGTCTGTAAGTCAAATGAAAAAGAAAACATTAATCAGAGGAAATTTTACTTCTCTGGGTTTGAAGCACTCTTTACACAAAGCCTTTAATGACTTTTCAGCATTGCTGAGGGAATGGTGTGAGAAAGGATATTTTGTTAGCCAACTATTAGACGGAATTGTATGGAAAGCCCATGTGCTACCCAAAGGCCTCTCAAGGAGGTCACATAAAAGATGAGTCATAATGTAACTGATTTCTACCAGATCATCTTCCCATTTGCTCACTGCAGAAAAAACAAACTATGGAATGTGAAAGCACTTTGAAGTGACTGATGATCTTGCTGCTTATTAACACTCGAGGCAACCTTAGTAAAAAGTGAATGAAGGCAAATGAATAATAGACACTTGATGTCTCATTATAATCACTGTAACAACAAAGCAAACCTTGTTATTCTTCGCGAAGAGATTTGCTCTTATTCTTGCCCAACAGGTTAATGGTAGCTCTAAAGGGAGAATAATATTGAGAAAAAGACTATATATACCTCAATTGTCTACAAAATATCTACAACTTTTAATTTAGGATTTTTTTCAAAAGAATAAATCTTTAAGTTAGTAATCACTGGATATTCTGTGTTGGAAAGGACCCATAAGGATAATAGAGTCCAATTCCTGGCCCAGCATAGCAGCATCCCCAAGAGTCACAGTATGTGCCTGAGAGCATTGTGCAATAAGAAATGCTGCCATTTATTTTCTTCATACACAGGTTAATAGTTAGGTTTATTCATTAGCTTATTCTTAAACTAATACATGGGAAAACCCACTTTTCAAAGTGAAATAGAAAATTTAAATACCTCAATATCAGTGGAGGGGGGGAAAGTCCAGAGGAAAAACAGATTGTTCAGAAAAAAGCAGTGTCTGTCTGTAATAAGTTCCAGGTAATTTTTCTGCCATCAGTGGCTAGAAAAGATTGTTTTTAATTAATTACAATGTATTTGCTAGTTTTTCAGAATTTATGATTGAAGAATCTCTGACTGCAAAAAAGTCTTTCCTTCTTAGTTCAACCTTTCTAAAATCACTTTTCAATTATTTTTATATTATCAAACAGTTCTTCAAAATCCAACTTTGTCTAAAAAAAAATCAAAGCTAACAAAAAACAGAATGCAAAAAAAATTGTAATTTCCTGTTATAACAATATTTTTCTTTTTATTTTTTACTTACTGTTGGCCAATGTAGCATTAGTTATACTTCTTTCCATTGTTTTTATTGTATAGACCATACCTTTCATGCATCCTTCCACACACCCAGCTTGGGAAAGGGAAAACCTGCTGCCTTTGTGCTCAGTGAGTGAGTCCAATTCACCGTAGATCCTGAGGGTCTTGGAGCATCAGACTGTTGGTTGTGACTCACTGAAACCCTGATTTAGGAGAGAGGTTTGTCATCCTGCACATCTAAACCTTAATCCACATGCCTGGCTCTGCATACTGGTCTTGACAGGAACGGAGCCAGCTTGGCACTTGGCAGATTAAAAAGGACTGCCTCCTGGAGATTAGATGGCTTGGCACAGTGAGAACACAGAGGTCAAACTACAATGTTTGCCAAACAAAAAAGAACCTCTCATTTTCCAACTCTATTGCTGCTCCCTGGATAAGCATTTTTGGCCTTTTGCCTTGGTTTGAAGGCAAGACTTGTTAGGATTTAGCCTGAGGGACCTGGTTTACTGTTGAAGGTCAAGGTAGATTTTGACTGTTGTGAAGCCCTGATATGGTAAGGTCACACGCTTTCTCGTTAGGGCTGATCTCTCAAGGCTCTGGGTAATTCCTGGGATGTCATCAAGAATGGAAATTATTGCACACCTTGCTGAAGCCAATTCCTGATGGTTTTTATGTTCCAGTTTCATGAAACACAGACAATTTTGCCTGAGATTGTAGCAGAATAGAACACAGTAATTTCATTTCACATATGATTTCAACATATGAACATCTGGATTTTTTCCCAGCAGTATACTTTGTCTTGACTGCTACTCATTATTATGTATATTTAATCATCATGTATATTTTTAAACCAGAAGTACTTAGACTCTAAAAATTTAGAAACCATATTTATTTTAAGGCATTTCCTTGTCAATGAAACAGCAGATTCTCGAGAAACACAGTCCTATCATCATTTTTCTAACAAATTTTCCTTGTCATGCATCAGTGGTTGTTTATTGTTTAGTTTTGCTGGAGCTAACACCACTATTGTAAGGATGCTTTTCTGCTCTGAACACTTTCTCTGCCTTTTGGTTACTCAGTGGCACAACTACCACTGGAAATATTCTCCAGTACCTGACACCTTGCAAAAAAGGCCACTGTTGCCTACCAAGTTTTGTGGGTCTGCAGAGAGCCAAGGCTTCAGCAGCAGCACAGGAATCCTCTTTCATGATTTTCTGGCTCGCACAGCTGTGATTTCAGTATTGCTGCAGTGTGATATAACCTTACTCCCTTCCCAAGTCAGGCTGTCAAGGAGGGCACCGTTTTAAATACCTCAGAATTCACAGTGCTCACCCTGTGCCGGAGCCTTCCTCCTGCTTTGTGGTGGCTTTTACGAAAACAGAACTTCTCAGAAACAACCAGCTGTTTTGAAGCAAAGTGTAGCAAAAGAAAGTTGAGCAATCTCAGCATATGTTTTTATTCCTCACCTGTCTTGTTGCAGCAGACTGTGAAACAGAGTGAAAGTTTTACCTACCATCACACTCACAATTGCTCCAGACCTCCAATATCACATTTGTCACTACAGTACATATCAGCTGCTCCGTTTTGCATCATTGTGGTAGTGCATTGGAATTAATAGTACAGTTGCTCTTCCAGAAGAATCATACAGAGTCCTTATTTTCTCAAACATTAGTGCAAACATCCTTCTGACTGTGAAGTTAAAATTTCTTTTTGAATTAAATCAGACTAAATTGGCTTTTGACCTGCAGTGAAGACTTTTTGTTTCATTTCTCAAATTTTGAAACATGTTTTCTAAAGTTTTGAGTGAGGATAGTTTGACTTCCACATGATTCTCTGTTTAACAGACTGAGAAGCAAGAAGCTTCTGTCACTACAAAGAAAACGTTCCCAAACCCCTGCTCTACTGTCAAACCCACATTAAAAACAGAAAGAGTCAGCAATCTAAGAATGCTGCCTGAAAATCTCCTAAACAAAGGTTTAGTTCACGGGGTTTAACATAACAATTTGTATGCATAAAGTCTTCCATAGCTGTAATTATGTGATGTCAGATCAGGAGACTTTTTCAATATTTTTAAATAATGTCCAGTACTATCAATACCGATAGTGAGTAAATCCACTTCTGTAAAAATTGAGTAAATTCAAATGAGTAAATTTACTTCTGTAAAAATTATACTTATTGAAAATCACTGTGATTTTTATTGCCTTTGCTTACTATCACTTGGTAGTCTCATTAAAAATCCTTGAAATTTCAGAATTCAAACATTCAATTCTTTCCTTTTACTGAATTTTAAACCTCCTTCAAAATTGCTTCATTCTAGCCCATTGTGTCTTTTATATTTGCTAATAGTATCAAACCTGAAAAAAATACCACTCCTATTATTGCAAGAATAAAAAAAAATTGCAAAAAATAGTCTACCCAAAGTGTTGTTTGACAAAATATATTAATAACAGGGAAAGTACAGGAAAGACTAATACACTTCATTGCATCTTTGAGAAAATGTAATTTGTATAGAGAAAAGTAGCTACAATAGAAGTAAAAGCAGGAAATATACACATAGAATTTATGTCTAAAGGAGTGTATCTGGATAAGGCTTTGCTCTCTTTTTGTGGCATGATGTGGAACACCATTTCAATACAGAAAAAGCAGCCAAAATAGCAAAGGAACCAAAGACCTCAGTTATTAAAAAGGGTTAGACAACTACTATCTGTCTATACTTTTTAAGGTAAAGATTAAAAGCCAAAGAGGGGCCTCAGAAGGCTGTGAGTCTCATTGGAAGCAATGGGAAAATGCGTGCGCATCTGAAGGCAGGGTTTGGCCCGAGCAAGGGAACCTCACTGAGAGAAATTGTTCTGCAAAGGCCTCAGAAAGGATCAAAGCTCCTGCACTCCTTGAGCTCGTGTCAGCCACAGAAAGAGAGAGCAGAAAGGAGAGCCAAGGACGGTCCTAGAACAAGAGGAATTGAGGTGGAATGTCTTTGCACATGCTATCATTGCAGAAATAAATTACGGAGAAGGCGACAAATACAGTTAATATAAAATCTTGGAAAGGAAGTGGGCAACTTTCAGAGGCAAAAGTTCATTTTGCGGTGTACAGCTGCTAATGCAAAGGACAGGGCAGAATAGGCAAGGCATCCCATCCTCCTTCTGCCAAAAAAAATCCCTCTTCTTGTATCATCAGCATTTAATCAGGCATTAAGCATAACTCAAAACTGGGTCTCCTCCAGATCAGGAAGAACATACTCTGTGAGAACTCAACATTTCTCTAAACCAACAGTGCATTGTGAGGGACTCGAGCTCCCCAAATTAGATTTAAAGGTGAAGAGACCTTTAAAATGCTGTGCTGCCCGTTCGGCGAATCGCAGCGGCTGCGGGACCGATGCAGCCACCGAGGCTCTAAGCTGACATCAAAGGGGGAAAAAAATCATCTGAAATGACAGCAGCAGCTGCAGCATCCGCCTCTAAATTAGGCTGTGTTTCAAAGTCTGGACTCAACTGCTAAGCAGTATAAAGACCCAGGAGGAAGGCTGCCCAAGAAAAAGAGTTAGATTTCTAACCTAACACATCAAAGTAACACATGCTTAGAAGAGCAATAAATGCATATGGCACACATTCACATGCTGCCTAATTGCAGTGGGCTCATGAAGCCAAGACAAACCTTCAGCTGATTCCTACTTTTAGAGAGGATTTGAGTCCTTTTTGAATGCAGAAAGCTGACACAAATTGGTAGCAGATTAGAGTCTGGCATTGTGATAATACATCCCATAATTTCAAAAGATGGCCCTTTTTCATATCATAAGACACCTTCAAAATACTGAGCTCCTTATTAGATAATTTATACATATACCAGATTACAGAATATCCACAACATAATAAATTAAGAAAACCTTTCTCTCAAAATTCAGAAATATATTAGAAAGTCACCAATTTCACTATTAATTTACTTGCATATAAATTTAATACAAGTGGGAAGAGTGAGAAATACATTATTAAATGAAATACACTGGTGAATGCTTTAACATTAAAAATCCTTGATTTTGGAAAATTATCCATATTTTGGTATGCATTTTTATTTTAGTTTAATATATACATTTAGAGAAACTATCTGTAACGTTATTGATGATGTACAGATTTATAAGAAAGTAAGAGGAAATAAGCCCTGAATGTATGGATACTTTGTTATGCACACCAAGCATGCTTAGTAAAAAACTACATATTTTCATAGTTGTAGGGATATGATTTGATCTCTTTTTGTGTTTCCTGCAAGCTGGCAGAGGAAACTCAGTCATTCACTTGAGATGTTTATTAAAATTCCTATGATATTGCAGCACAATGGCGGATTTTGTGAACAAATTCAAACTTAAATCTTCCTCACTTATCTTTAAGAAAATGTGAATAAATATGCAATATAAAGACAAATAACAAACATGCAATATATATGTAATTCTCTACAAACATCTGAATCTTGTTTTTATAGCTTTAAATTAACACACTTTTGTAAAAGGTCAAGTTGCAAGCAAGATCAATCATCTATATTGCACTCTCTTAACTTGTGCATTAAGAAAAACAGTTCCACCAGAAATTATTTTATAACCCTGACACAGTGGCTTTTATGCTTATAGATTTACACTAGTTTAAATGAATCTGTTTGAGGACATCCACATCAAACACAGCAGTATAGCATTTATCAAAACAACCAGAAATGGTAAAAAAAGAAAAAAACTTAAATGTGCAGTGCTCAGGAGAAAGCAGAAGCACAAATGTCTAGACAATAGAATGTGTTACCTCACTCAAAAATCAAGTGATAAAATATATCTGTTGAAATGATTCATCTTGAAATAAAAATTACTCAGAAGCCAACACTCACACACCCTGAGAAGGGAACAGAATATTGTGCAAATTAAGGCCAGGTTCGTTCTTTAAATTTTCTAGGTTTTGTCATTTGTGCAGTTGATGTAACTTCATATGAAGTCATGCTATAAAATAAGGTAAAACTGAACCGTGTGCAGCTTCTGGTTGTCACACAGAGGAGCCCAAAGAGATGCAGTGGGCACCACAGGTTTGGTGCACAGGGAATCTGAAAGCACAGAATCAACACAATCCTCTCAAATTAACTCATCCTGACTACTTGAGTGCCTTCACCTGTTTCAGCAACTACACCCAACTCAGGAACAGTGTAGTTTGTTGCTGCTTAGGAAGATCACTTTTTATTCTTTGTTTTGGTTCACTTTGATAATACTTATTGAATGTTACTGTTCAGTGAGCATTTAGGAGGATGGATGTTAAAAACCCAATGGCTCTCAGAAAGGATTGGAAACTTGCAGTGCAGACATGTTGAACATTCAGAGAATAATACAAGATCAAATAGTTATGTGGTTGTCTCAATAGACAACTTGCCTGGTATGGAAATTACAAAGGAGAAAATTTTTTTCCTGCGGAAAATGGAAGACCAGAAAAGGCCAAACTCAGCAAAACCCCTTTTATAAGTAAAACACGAAAATTCTGGTTCTGTAGAATGTACAGATAAAATGAAAAGTTTCTGACGTTATACAATAATGCTAAAAGCATTATTTGTGTCAGGCTTTTCTGACACAGGATATTGATATTTTGAATGGGAAGATTTTTTATGTAGTTAGGTAGAGTTGTAAAAATGACGGTGTTTCTGAGAGAACCTGCTCATTTTCCAGCAGCCTGAAGGGTATCCAAACATAACTGGCATAATTTTCTGAGGATGGCCTTACCTCTATGGGGTTTTTTTAGCTTTATTTTTTTCTAGACTACTTCTCATTTAAATTCTGGAAAGAGGGGAATTGAGGAAGTGACACCATTGTTTTCCAATTTTCTGCTGACAGTTTGCCTTATTTTGCCTTCCCACACTGCTTCAGGGATTATGTGGAAATCTTACAGAGTTTAGAAAGAGATTCTCTGCAGCCTTAGCAGTTTCCCTCTACTTCCACCTATATCATTAACTTTCCCATACCAACCCCAAATGAGCTTAAATATAGACTCCTCTATGTCTAATGAGCCATAATTAGCTCATCAACTTCTGACAAGCCTAAATAGACTTGTTAGGGAATGACAAGTCTAGTCTATCTCACAGCGGAGTGGGTGTCATCCCTCCCACTCAACCCTCCAAGGAAGGAAACAAATCTCTTAATGGCTCTTTGCAGGGTTTCCAGACTCCTCCAGGACCCCAGAAGGAGGGAGCCTGGTTTGGTCACTGCTCTCCCTACCCTCCTGCCCTTTTGCAGAGATTTACACAAAAATAACCTGGAGAAGAAGGAGATTGTAGAATTTATTGATGTGATGGGTTACCCTTTCTCTTTCTGCCCTTCTAGATGAAGAAGAGACCGAGATGTTGAAGGGAACAATCTTTGACTTGTTTCTTTAGGCTGACTCCACAGTTGCCAGAGCCAAAATTAGCTCTTCAGCTCCTGATGAACCATGCTGATGTTACTGTTTAAAATGTTAATAACTCTTAAAATAAGAATCTGATCTAGTCTTTAATTCTCTGCACTTCAGCTCAACTAGATGAGTCCAGGGAGCCAAAATGTATTCCATTTATTCCAGGTTATTTATTTATTTATTTATTTAGCTCGGGGATGCAAAAATGGCATGGAATAACAGTGCATTGGAACTGCTGAATAATGCCTTTCCTATACAGGAGAACCATAATGCCTCAAACAAAGGATCCTGCCACTTTTGGAAAGCGTTGGTTTTTCCTGGTGCATAATTCAAAATTGAAAGCTTGGAAACTGTGCAAATATTTGCAAGTTTTGAAGAATGGGCAGACTTATCATTTTAAAATAGCACATGTATTGCTGTTATGTTAGATTTATTTGTATACATAAGTCTTAACAGTGACTCATCTATTTCAGAGTCTATGCAATTTAGGGGCTTGTCTGTCTAAATGCTCTTTCAGGATCTGGTTTCTAAAGAAAGACACTACTGAAAAAAACATTGCTTGGCTGGCCAGACCCCCTCCTGAAGTAGTGTAATACATGTTCCATTCCCTCCTGTGCTGGTAGGTCTCCTCAGCAACAAGGATACACCAGGTAAGGTTGTCCTCCCTGCCCAGGAGGAAAAACAAACAAACAAACAAAACAAACAAACAAAATCTGAAAATAACTGAAGTTTCTTTTAGAGAAATTCCACACTGCAGATTCTTCAAGAATGAGTATTTGTTTGACAAAATGCAAAGGTCACATCATCAGTAGGTTATTACAACATCTGGGATTTTCAGAAGCCACTTGAGGATCTGGGAGCTGGATACCTCTGCAAGTCTGTGTTAAATTTGCAGCTTAAACACTATTGGTCTACCAACTTCACTGGAGCAATGCAATTTTCAGCAGCTGAGTCAATGCTAAGTGCCACAGAAAGCCTGTAGAGAAATTAAAATTCCTGCTCTGATAACAAAATGGATCTGAATTCATGAAACTGCAATAAAATTAAAATTATTCTTGTTTGCTGTTTTAGCAGTTATTACATCTCAGTTTCTGAAAAATATCTATCTTTTGTTTCCAAGCTATGTTTGTGCAGTAGGATTCTGCCCTAGGAGAATCTTATCACCAAGTTATAAATCTCTGAACCCAGAGAATTTCAACAGAAATACTTATTCATTCTTAACTAGTTTGGGTTTAACACTAACACTGTAATTAAATTGGGTTTTTTCACTTTTCCCCCGCCGTTTGAGAGAGAATGTGTTCAGCTCTTTGGTATACAATGAGAACTAAGTGAATGGTAACTATTTAAACCTCAGTGGATTTGAAGTAGAAGATAGACTTTGATTTTAGTAATTATTTTCTAAAATAAGACTTTTAGGGAAAAAAAACATCTCAGAAGAGTACCTTCACATCTCTATCAGAAATTTCAAATAAAAATCCTGTTTTCATTACTCTAACACAGAATTGAAAATGTTCCTGTCAGACTTTAACTGAATCACCTAATGCATGTCAAAATATTTTTTTATCCATTTATAAAGTCAAAGTTAATGAGAGAATGTGCCTTCCGCTCTCACAAACACTTAAAATTTGCAATATATGACGTGTTCTCTGCTACTGTCATCCCACACTGGGCTATCCAAATTACTACAAGGTTGTAAGTGCTCCCCTGAGGCCCCAGATAAGGTTGACTTGCTCAAGTACGGCTTCTTTTTTTTTGGTTTTTTTGAGTGAACGTGGGCTAGGCAATGGCTCAGGCATGAGTGGGAGGGGAGAGTTACTGGGAGGTGACCCTGGTACACAGGGACACAAGCACCAAAGCAAATGGTGGAAATGAGTGGGAGTGCCTTCAGCTAAATTTGGAAAGCCACATTTGACATGTTGTTTTGTCCCTGATCACGAGCTGCCCTGGAGAGCAAGAGAGCCCATATGTTTTTTGGGAAGACAGTAGCACCAGGGAGATGTAGACAGGCTGGGGTTGTGTTTGAAATGCACAGAGACTCAGGTTTCCTGTCCAATTTGTTCAGACTTGCACACAAAGACAGCACTTCAACCGAAAAATCAATATAGACCAAAATGCCCTGTTAGTCAGGAATGAAGTGTGATGGTCACTGGGCCACCTGGCACACCCTGGCCATCAGAAAACTTTCTGGAATTGACATTTTTAATCCCTTCTCCACGCCGTGACAGATCCAGGAACACATATTTCCCTTCCTCACTACAAAACTCTATTTATTCCAGGGCTGCCAGGACAAGAGGATTGCTGTATAATTCCTGTGCATCCTCAGTGCCAAACATGGTTCATTTGATGGGTTCAGACAGACAGAACTTGAAAGTAACATGGCTCTGGTGAAATGTTTTGTTTTGCTCTGCTCCTTGCAAGTGGAATAATAAATTATTGCTTTAAACTCTTACCTCCATATTTTAAAAGTCAGAAAATGTGACAGTGAAAGTAGGAAGCATCAGATGAAGTGGTATGATATCTGTAGAGGAAAAGTTACATTATATGCAACTTGCCTACTCAACAGAATACACCCTGGAAAACTTGTTAAAACTGGTACACTGAGACCAGAAAAATGCTTTGAATAACCAGGATCAGTAAGCTTATGAAAGCACAAATCTTCTGGGAATATTGGAGAAGACAGACAACATTGACCTTTGCCCTGGTAGAAAATTAACCATTTTTTCTTGAGCAAAGTACAAGCAAAGAAAATCTTGTCCTAATACAGAAAAGCAAGAAAGAGTGCATAAACTTTCTCTGCAAAAGCCAGAGAAAACATGAGGAACAGAAAAACAGTCTTAACAGTGGCCTCAAAAGCTTAGGCTCACACACAGAATCTTTTAGATGCCCTAAGAGTGAAAGGCTCCAGGTGAGATCTTTTCCCCACTAAGGTCAAGGAAAAAACACCTTCTCATTTTGTCCTCAAGATCCTGATGTTCTGCAAGCAGAAGTGGAAACAACAGAAAAATCACTATGATCAAACTTACTTACATTACCCACGTATCTGCCACATATGGGTGTTTTTTTGTGTATCAAAGATGCTTCAGGAACTAGATAATGAGCCACAACATTCATTTCACGGGGCACAGTGGTATCAACTAATAATAAGGTGTCTAGTAATGAAGATTTCTGGGGGCACCAAGTTAACATAACTGTTTCTCAGGTCGTCCTATTTGTAAGATTGCCTTTTGCATTTGCAAAGCTTAGCAGTACAATTTAAAGATGAATAAAGATCTATTAAAATACAAAGGCTTTTTGCCCTTGCTTGTGAGCTCTTTGTTTATGCAACACTAACTCCGTAAGAAAAACAGTACCTTGCTATATTGAGGGAAGTAAGTGTTATGACTTCCTGAGCATAACTGAGATGTCTGGATCAATGCATAAATGAAACACTAAATTTAGTAAGTAGAGTTTTAGTCTCTAAGTGTACAGTATTTATATACCTCTACAGTGTGTCTTGCCCTCAAAGAAGTTAGTAGAAGCTTTTCTGGAGCTACAATGATGCAGAATAATTAATTCAGATCAAGGGCTTGATTAAAAAATCATAGAAATTAGTATTTCTTCTCTCTCTTATGATAACCCAGAAGCCCAAGACACAGTCTTAATTATCTAGAAAAATATTAATAAAGCAATGGAAATAGGTAATAACAAGGTACTCAGCTTGTTAAACCTTTTGTGCATGTGATCGTCTGGAGCAGAGTATCTCAGCTGCTCAGACCATAATGTCACCTGGCTTTTCCATGGTGGGATGTGCTCTGACAGACCTGGGACCCTTTACTACTGCACTGACTATGTGGTTACTCAGAAGTCTTCCCTTTTATTTATCTTTCCTCTCAATATCACTGCTTTACTGTAATTTGCTGATTTAAAACAAACAAATAAACAGAACCACTCTAAATTCTGCTCTCAAAGGTTTCTTCTTGACCTCATATGTAAACTGAGACTTGTGTACAAAGAACTTAAAAGCTTTCAAACCTAATTTTTTCCAAGTACACCGAAGATATGGAAACTGTAGTGGGCTGTGGATCAAATCATGTCTAATATCTTCAACACAGAAACACGGCAATATAGAGACATCCAGGAAGCTGTGGAAAACCCCCTTTGAACATTCCACATGATAGATATTGTTTTCCTTACTCTTAATTCGCCACATCCTGTCCCTTCTGTACATCCTAAGTATCCTTTCATCCTACAGGTCTGGGACTTTTTCTCCTAAGCATCCACCAAAGCGAAACAATCCTTGTGTTTTCCACGAACTTCAGCCCATGCATAAGAAGGGCAGCCAAAGCCAGGCTTTATCCGAGAGAGGAGGCGTAAACCAGAAAAAGAATTTCAGAATATGTTTTAAGATGTGTATCAAGTGCAAATGCAATCCTGCGGTGCGTGTGTTATTTTCCATGGGAATGACCAGCCATCCGAAGCACATGTCGCTCTCCGATGGAAAAGCCCGCTTGGGTTGTGAATCAGACACTGCTGTGCAGCGCAGCCCAGCGCCGTCAGAGGGCGAGCGAGAGTAGTTGTGCGGGGAAGGAAACGCATCCTCAAGCAAATAAAGTGGAAAAAAAAGAACTGGAATTAAAACAAAACAAGAAAAACATTTTTAGTGATCCTCCTCTGTTGAGCAACCAGCTCTGGGTGCCAGCTCTGCAAACCCACACTGCCTTCTTCCTTCTTGAGTCTCCTGTCACTGCAGGGAATGGGTCTTGGCCACCAGCAAAAGCAAGATCAGACCCATTTTGGTCCAGCTGCAATATTTAACTTTTGGAATTTGTAAGTCATGTATAAAACAAGGCAAAACCCCAAGGTTCAGTAATCTGACTGCTGTGCCAGGGACACAGGCAAATCAGGGGGATTACAAATGCTCAGTACAAGGGGAGCAGCTGATGTCTAAAAGGCTCAGTAAAATAATAAGAGATTCACACCAGGAAACAGCTACAACAACATGTGAAATGTATTTTAAAGGCATTTAATAGATTTCTATTAACCTCTTGGACTGTTGGGAAAGGCCTGTGGAAATAGAAAGATGTGTCAGAGCAGAACCGTCAGCTGCAGAGAATGTTAGTTAAACAAAATTTCAGCTTTCTGAGAGACGTGGAGGAAAATAAATGGTCCACCACAAGAAAACCATCATTTTCTCCTATGCACCCCAAAGCAAAGCTAGAGTGATGTATGAGGAAATTATTTTTTGTACTTCACTCCTCCTAATACCCCATTACCTTTCAGCTGAAAAAAAGGGAAGTAAATAAAAATTAAATAACATAAACTTAAAAAAAATGTATTTAAATATAATTTCTATTCCCTTCACTTGGGGAGGCAGAAGAGTTGTCACTGTCATCATCTCAAACCCCTAGAGATATGGCACCTCCTTTCCTATTATTAGGGTTAAATCTGTGCCCACCTTTTTTTAGACATGTCCTACTTTTCGTTCCTCTAAGCCACTCTTTTACAAAGGCTGACAATCTCTAATTGTTTCTATCTTTTACTCCCTATCTGGAAAATTAAGACTTCTCTGTTTGCCTTGTACTTGCCAGAGAAGTTAGCCAAGATTTGTTCATGAGGATGGTTTTTGCTGTTTGTTGTTGATGTCCTTGGTTCAGAGTCTCTGCCAGGTGTTTATTGGACCCCAGCAGCCAGAACATAAAAAATTGTGAAGCATAAGGTTTCTCGTGAGGGTTTTTTCAATATATATTTGTCATAGCCTGTCATAATAGTCTTCTTTCTCCCCAAATCCTCCATCCCACTTTGAATCTCTCTTCAGCTATGTTCTTTTGACAGTGATTTCCACATGCAAACCATGGGTCAAAAATACACCTTCTGTGATGCTGAGGAACACTGAGACTTCCTAAAATATTGAGTCTCCAAACTTAATTTTGATCTCTTTCTTGATTTATCCATAAAGTATGAGTGTTTTTCATTCCCTCTCGATAAACTAAATATTCGCATTTTCCAACTTCTAGCTTTTTGCAACAAAAGGTGAGTGTGTATCCTCAGATCAGCAGACTGACTGCCACAGAATTATTTTATATTTTAGGAACAGTGAGGTATGAGCATCAGGATAACTATACCCATGGCGTGGAAACAGACTCTGGGTGTGAGATATGAGCATTAGAAACATTAAGTATATTTTCACTTTATATATGATTACCTTTTCATGTGACTTTACCTTCAGTTTTATGTGACTGGAAGGCTTGTTAAAAAATGAGGATATTTAAACCCACCTCACATTATTTACGTCATGCAGTCAACATTCACAAGCATCAAAGCTTCTCTTTCAGTGCTGTATCAAAAACCACAAAGCTTTTAGGCCTGGCCAAAGAATCAACACAAACCTAAAGCAGAGGCATCAGCTCATGAGACTGCTGACAGAATGGATTAAACAGACGTTTGAAAGTATTGCCAACGCTGTGGGAGAAAAAAAGAAAAGCCCTCAGTTCTACACTTTCATTTAAACTAAGAAGTCCAGCTTTTGTAAACTATTCACTTTGTTGACGCGCAACAAATACCTACTGATGAGATGACATCATCTACTAATGAAAATAATTGCTCAAAGGCTTAACCCTGGTTTTGGGTAAAATATATGGGCTATTCAAGCTTTGATTTAAAAAAAAAATAGAAGAATAAGAATAGATTTTTGTGATCAAGGAAATGTTATAGTCCTTGTTTGAAAATGGGGTCTGACTGCTTTCACAAGTGGAATTGGATCCTGGAAGAATAATTTCATTGTGGTGTTCCACAGAATTTCAATACATGCTCAAATTTTCTTCTTCTTTGCCCGTTCGTTATTAGCTGTTTTAGTGCTGGGGACAGGTATCATGGTGGGTTTTATCTGCCAGCAATGCTGCACTCTCCATACTGGGAGATTATGCTTTCCCTTTTGGCTGCTGCCTCCAGTTCTTCCTCATCTGCATCTACAGTCTGGCTTCTCTGTGCAAAACAAGAGTGGCAAGGAACAAAATGCTCTATAAATATTATTGGTCTGCCTTTGGGAATGCAGATTCTCTCCAGTCTACTCCATAGCAGGGTTGCAGCACAGCTGGGAGTCAGAGAGGAACGCTGCTGTTTGCTGCTTTTCCAGATACCTTGTCACATCAGCTGTCCTGTCCAGAGATCCACAGAGGGGCAGAAAGAATCCTGAGGAAGTAGTTAGAATTTTCATCTATCTATTCTCTACTTTCGTATGTTATTTTTCTCCTGGAGCCAAGAGAACAGAGTAGGCAATGAACACATTCATGCAAAACACACATACATAAAATACATTCAGGAAAAAATAGCCTTAGAGCCAAAGAGAGAAAGCCCTTTAAGATCTTCTGACCTCCTCCAGAGAGCTGTGGCAGGCAGACAGGCAGTGCCAGAGCAGGGGTGCCCACTGTCACAGCCCTGTCTTCAGACCTGAGACTTGAAGGTGTCAGGCACTTCTGTTACTTCCTTCAATTCTCATTCATTTTGCTGCAAACCCACCTTCACCAGTGGCATTTTCTGCTGTTCAGTCACATACATTCCTTGGCCCTTTGTGCATTCCTGACACACCTCAAAGCTCGGAAAGAGGGAAGGAGAATTTGGGGATTAAATCGTGCTTTCCTTTAAGACCTGAAATCCAGATCACTCAGGGTGTGCAGGTCAGGCATCTCGAGGAGCTGGGAGCAGCTGGGAATGCCCCAGGGAGGCAGGGGCAGACCTCACAGCCAGGGTGTGTCCCACAGGGAGCCGGGGAGCAGAGTAGGCTGGGGGCACCAGGACAGCCCCAGGCCCTGTGTCTGGCAGCCCTGGGGACTGGCTGGGGAAGCTGGGGGCTGCAGGGTCACTGGGGACAGGGTGAATGGCCCTGGGGAGTCTGAAATAGTGACCTGAGCCATGGGCTGGGCAGGGGAACACCCCGGAGAGGCTGCACAGGGCCATCATTACAGGCCATCACAGCCCTCAGCACTCAGAAATGCCGCTAGAAATGCCCAGTGACAGCAGAGTTATTGAAAACACAGTGCTGAGAATCCAGCCAGGAAAGCAGAGCCATCACACAGCTTTTGGGCCTTGCATGTCACAGCAGTCTAGAACTGAAGAGTCAAAAGAGTAGAACTGCTTTTCCTGTGCGCAAGTGGAAGTGAGATCAAAGTCAGGGGCACAAGCAGTGGATGCAAGACTCCCATGGCAAGAAGGCTGCCATCAAAGGTGTGCTCACACAACCCCTCTGAAGAGCATAATACAGGTACTGAAAAAGAAAACAAAAAAGCTGTACATGGGGAAGAAGAACAAGAGCACAATGTGATGTTTATAAACACAGATAATGATGAACAAATAATGAACAACGTTCGAAAGAGAAAACAGTAATAAAATGGTGGTGCAAGTCGAGCAATGGAACTTCAGCAAATGCTGCTTTATTGCTAAAAGACTGAATTTGGCGCTGAAGTGGGTGAGGATGCATTAATGGTAAGATGGCTGTGCCCCGTAACTCTGTCAGCTGTGAAGCTCACAAACCATGGGCCTGAACACCAGATAAAAAGAAAGAACTTTTGCAGTTTTACTAACTTTTGGACACTGAGCAATTAACCACCATACTTTCTTTGACATCGTGTCATACTTAACATTATTCTTTGAAAATTCCTTTCAAATTAAATGAATTCCTTCCTTTTGATGCAACTAGAAAAGCATTGATACTGAACTAGAATAAAACTGTCATTCGTTTTCTCAGAGCACAATGACTTGGCCAAATTGTAAGCTACATAAAACCCTGAATTTATTACGTGCCTATTTTTAAGCGAAGTTTTAGAACTACATTAGGTGGAATAATCTTTTTACATTTCCATCCAAAGGAACTATTAAAAATCATTTGTCTTGCTGCACTGCTGGGCATATACTTTTCAGAAAGATTGACTAGCACGTGCCACTGTATTTGAGGGGTTTCACAGGTGTTCTTTATCTTTTGAATACTAATATGTCATAAAAAAGCATGATCTCCTGAAGTTTGCTGTGCCACTCATTACATCCAATCTTTCACCTTTATGAAACCAATTCCTCTGAAATTTCTCCCTCTGAAATTCAAGAGCAGCATATTTTTAGTGAATTCTATTTTGAAGACATAGCTAATTTTCTTAGTTATGCTGTTTGTTTCTTTAGTTATGCCATTTTTTTCTTCATGAAAAAATTAAAAATTCAGACTCTGTGAGTGGAACTTGGTCCTTGAGAACGAATCTGTTTTACTTTAATTACTTACATGCAATTTGGAAAGTAAATATATCATTTCAGCTCTCAGTATCGGTCATTCAAGTTTCAATCTTTCCATGAGATTTTGTTATTTTCTGCCAGCTTATACCTTTAGTGTAAAAATGCTTAATGATAGACTATAATAACTGTGCAATGACTTCTGAAATACTTTGTTTAACAACACTGGCATTGCTTTGAGAATAGTAGAATAAGTTGTTTTTAATTCTGTGTCCTTGATGGTGGACTTAGACTTTTTTTTTTTAAAGCCTTTCTTTTGGTTAGAAGAAGGGAATGTCACTGGCAAAGGAAACACTTTTCTTGCAGACGTCTTTAAACCAATGATCTATGGACCAAGCATAATTACAGAATTTATATATTTTTTTTAAAAATTCAGTTGCATCGATACAGAGATGATCCAGCACTATCAACATTCTCTAGCTACTCTTTCACTTTTCTATGACTGTAGTGATTTCAAAGACATCCTGAAATGTCAGTAGGGCTGTAATTTGACAGACAATATCAACTTCCTGCATCTCCTATTAATCCTTCTTCTCAGCTTAGATTTGTGAGTATTTTGTTCTTCATCTTTTAAGATCCCTCTGCAGGACACAGAGGGGTTTTTCAGCTTTTTCCTAGTCAAATATGTAAAATATGCTGATTTAAAATAATGATACACTAAAACACAGCTCTAACCAGAAACACCCAAGATGGTCATGGCTGCCTTGAGGAACTCTGTTCCTTTTCCTCTTGCATACTGCTGCTTCTGTATTCAACATCTATTTCCACTCTTTGATTAAATGTAAGCCAGATCTTGCTCTGTGGATTTGCAGTAAGACTTCAAATACCTCAGCACTTAGGAACCAGAAGTGTTCTTCAGGCAGAATAGCACATAAACGTTAATTTAGCACGTTCTAGACTGGGGACACAATTCCTCCTCTTCATGTACATCTGTTTTACACTACTTTAATTCTGCCAACTTTACCAGAGTTCACCTTGATTTAAACTGCTGAATAAGTGAGGCACCAGGATAAATCAGGCAAAAAAATTGTGGTGGTTTAGTTTGCATCTTTTACTTTTTTGTGAGATAAGAATTAGAAGAAGGGCAAAGCAGGCTCAAAACTTTAAAAGAATATAAAGAAGTTTATTACTAACAAAAAGCAAACTCCCCTTTTCCCTCCAGCACCTCCCTCAATAATCTCCCAACTCGCACAAAGGATAAAACATGTGATTTTAGGTCAGAATTGCAGTTCTTAAGTCTCCTCCATAGCCGAAAGAAAAAGAGGTTCCTTCTGCTTCAATGTGGTGTTTCAAACTGCTACAGCAAACAAACCCGCCCGGAAATCTGCTGCCGTGAAATGTATTTCTCTCATGAGTTCTGCAGTCTTCCCACAACTGCTATCATAAGCCACGCATGGGGTGTCTTTTTAAGGATAAACAAATTCCAGCCTGAAAAGTAACAACTCTCTTAAAAGTCTCTTACAGCCCCTAAGTGACCTTGGCGTGGTCACATTTCTCTTCAGCAGGCTACACATGGAATTCTCTTCCCCCCACATCTTTGACTGAGAAATAACACAGTTTGTAACATC
>VWZT01014982.1:90208-106827 GCA_013397055.1 Pachycephala philippinensis
GCAAAATCGTGAGAAGCGATTGGTCCAAAACCCTGTCCATCAACTAAGTCTCTTCAAACCACCACAAAAATAAAAATCATATTTTATTTTATATATATATAGTTATGTTAAGTGTAGTTACTCATGTCCAGTTACAGGGACTGTTGTCATATTTCCCATAAAAAGGATTGCACAAAATAATGAGATTGACTAATTTCAGTCAGCTGACAGCTAGTTAAGAGCCAGCAGTAAGGACAGAGGGCTTTTCAGCACAGGGGTTTCAAGTGCTAATGCCTGAATTTGTGCCTGCTTTTAATTGTGTAACACATTTGTATCACTCTCTGAAATGCATCTTATATGTAGAAAACATGCTGCATTTTATTTTCATCATTTTATTGATTCATTTTTAAGTGTCTTTGTTTTTTTCAAGGTTCAGGTGCGTGGTGACACAATTTTGCCACGATTAGAACAGAGTCTACCAGGTGACAGGGAGGGAATGCAGATGAGTGAGGCCCCGCTGGTTGATTCAGATCTAGAATTCAAATCTCTGGAGAAAAAATTGGCATGCTTTGGGCTACATCCAGCCCTGGTAAAAAAAGGAAAAATTCATTGAAGGCTCTGGTGTTGCAGCAGCTTTGCCAACAAAGAGGTTACCTGAATAGTTCCAGCTACTTAAAATTTAGAATCTGACTTAAAAAGACAAGCTACAATTATGCCTGCCTGACTCCTCATTGAATATCTGGTTATATTAAAGGTCTTACTCCTCAGCTTCAAAGCCATTCGTCAGATTAGCCTAAGCTAGTATGGATGACCTCCCAAGAGGTCTCCAGTCCACTGCTCTCTCTAGAGTCAAAGATAAAAACTGAAGTTAGGACTATGGAAGACAGAGCTTTCCTCACCACTCACCCACAAACCTCCATCCTCAAAGAAAAGTGCTCTTCTGGGAATCCCAGCTTCTTCAGATCAAAGTATGAAATCCAGCCCTCAACATGGTCTTCCCTGAGAATAAAAGACAAAAAATCCTGATGTCAAGGAGGTGATGAGAGAGCTATGGCGCTTTTTAATGTGTTTACTTTTCCAGTCTGGAATGTGCTCATGCAGTACAATGTTGGAGCGCAACAAAACTGCTCCAGCAAGCAGGGGGGTCATTAATGGCAGGCTCTGTGCTGGGAAGAGACTAAACAGGAGAGAGACACAGAGGGATGCAGGACTGTGACTCACTGCAGTTTAACCGTAACAAGTGACTTTGGTGGTCTCCATCTTGCACTGTGCTCAGGGTGGTCTACATAAATCAGCAGGATCAGCTTTGACTAGGGATGTTTTTCATTTGTTGCCTCTCTCAGATTAAAAGGTAAAATTTCAGATTCAGAAGCTGTGATCTGATGTTTTCTGAGCCATATATTTTAATTTGTGTGTCCTATACAGAGGAAACCATGGTGGTGTGTGAAATACAAAGACAAGTAATGGTTTTATTATGCTGTTATTAAGCCCTGCTGGTCTTGTGCTACATGAGTTTGAGTACAGTCACGCACTTACTATGTAATTTGTCTATATACATTCCTCCTCTTCAAAATGGCTTTGTTTTTGTGGTGCAGGTGCAAAACAAGCATTATCTTCAAGAACTTTTAAAGTTTCTGTATTTCTGCTACTTGCATTAGTAAAAATTTTGCAAATTCTTTATAAATCCCTCAAACTATTTATGACTAAAAAGAGTATTTTTACCGATGACCACGGTGTATTGAACACTACTCCTCAGATAGGTGACTCAGACTGCATTGCTATTACCTCGCTGAGCCATAGTTCCAAGTCTTTTCTGTAAAATGGTAATTTTGTAAGAATTTACCTCTCATAGTTAGCAGTCATGAGTAGGTTTGAATTCCTACTTCATTGCTTATAGAAAAGCAGCACATCTGAGACAATCTGAGGGTCTGTTTATACTACAGACTACTGTACTGCAAAGGTACAGGCTCTATATTCATAAAAGATTAAGTAGCCCTAAACTTATTTAAACCAGCTTTAAAACAACTCAGTCTAGAGTCGGTATCTTTCCCTGGAAAGACAGCTGCTGACATCTGATCTGTTTTGGCTTCTTTCTATTATCAAATAGACACAAGCACGAGGTTAGATTTTTCATTCTGTTTTGTTCATCTGGGATTTTCATTCTGTATATTTGATTGCAAAGAACTGGTTTTAGTGAAGGCCTTGTAACTGACAAATAAAACCACTTTAGCCTCGTGTCCCTGGTTAATCCAGCTGAACATCCATGGAGTTTCTCAGGAGCACACAGTTAAGCACATACCTGCATGTGTGCAGGTTCAGGCCTCCACTGTCTACATATTTGCACCATAAATTTGTGATTATATACATTAATTGTTATATCTTCTCTAAGATTTAAAGTGATTTAAAGGATTCCAGACATATAATTAAACTATACACTGGACTAAATCTTAAATTCAAGTAAGTCAGCACTAATAAAATAGGGGCAACGTAATTGAGATGAGGCTGCTGATTTCAAGTGCAGTATTTGGACTTTTACTGGTGTTGTAGAAATTAAAATCTGGCCTATATTAGTATTGTTTCAATCCTGAAAAACCTTTCCACAGCTATTCTTTCTTCACATGGATAAGGCTGTAAATAAGCACTTACCCCATAAAATGAATATGGTACATGAAATACTTCGCCTTTGTATTCTTGCAATGTATGTAGCCTCATACAAGTATAGAAATGGATTAGACATTCCTCTTTGGTTAAGAGATATATCAGTGCATAAAGTCACAGTCTGGGTTCATTTAGCCTTTTCATTTGTAGTGCTCCATATTACATGAGTGCAGATCTATTTGAATCTGTTTAATATTCATGATCTTCTCACCAGTCTGAGTGAAAGAGATAAAGCTTTTGATAGCAATCTCAGCAACTTGATTAACAATGCACTAATCATCACTACCATTGACCTGATTCAGAAATGTTTTCAATTCATCCATCACTTTATAACCAAAGATGATTGCATTACCTTACCATTTTTTATTTAAATAAAACCACATGAGCTGTAAATATCTTGCCATTTTACTAAATGCACTTTGGTACCAAATTAATTTATTTTTAAAACTAAATACCAAAATGACCTATAATAACCAATTAGGGCAGGAGCATAGGGAAAATGTATCACAAGTGGTCTGCAATAAAATCAATTCACTTTGACTTCACATCAATAAATGTTAAATTGTGCCAAGGAATTAATTTTGCAATAAATTGTTATTGTTGTTATAAAATCTAACTAACACATATTACCAGGAGTAATTATCCATATATCAGAACGCATTGAATGTAGAGTGTGCACTATAATTACTCCCAAAATTGCTTATCATTCAAATGGTAATTTTAGGGATAATGTTTCTTTAACTATAACTTTATAAATTTCATTTGAAATTTATTTTTAGAGGGGTTTTTTTCTTTACTTGGTACTGCAAAGAAAACAGAAAACTGACTGTGAAAAATGCAACAGATAATAAATATGGTAATGTAGTTTAATCAGTATGTTTTACTTTAATATATAATTGCCAAATTTTGAAACATTATTAGTAAAGTGAGATGCCTCCTTTTGAGTGGAATTTCCTTCACAAGTGCTAACTGGAATCTCCAAGCCTATTCATAGCAATAGGTAGAGTACAGCACTGTAAAAATATTAGCATCCAAGTCTGTGTGAATACAAAACCTGTAGGGTTCATTAAATGTTTTTCTTAGATATTGAATTTTTCTCTTATCCTAGTATTTGTGTTCAGGCTGAAGTCCACTGTCACAGAATGGTGACACAAATTCTTGGTTCAGAATTTGGAAACTGTAATATCAATGACCAAACAGAAAAAAGAAAAAAAGAGTTAGAGATTCAAGCCTGTGTACTATTTTACCTTTTTTTAGACGTGGGAGCATTGAAAGGCTAATCCAGAATGCAGATACTACCCTGCTTTTAATAATTCTTACATGCTGTGATTAAATTGTGTCAATAATTAGAAGTTTGTAATTAGGATGCCTTTTTTTCACCTCACCTGAAGCCTTCTAATGGGGTTTGTTGTTTTTCATTTTTTAGGTGCCTTCATATATCTGAAGTTCTGAACATCACAAGTCATAGAAGAATACACTTGGAAAGAAGCCAGTGTTTTGTATAACTGTGTTATCAGGCACAAAACCAATAATATCCAAGTACAATTCCTAACAGTATCCAGTTGCTTTTCCACAGATTAGTGTAAGTTAGTGGTCTTTGTGTAGTTTTATCACCACTATCTGAACTAAAAAAAATTTGGCAATGTCTGTATATAGGGCAGGGAGTTTGAATGATTCTATTCCTAGAACTGGAGCTTAGACATAGTGACAATTATAAAAGGAAGAGATTAAGGAAGCTTAGCTCGTGCTGCTGTGTGATGGAGCCCTTCGTGTCACAGGAAACTCAGTCTGTGCAACTGCTATTGCTGCCTAAGAACAGTGATACAGAACAGTCCTTTACTCATTCAGAATACATTAATATGGTGATTAACTTTGGTGATGAACTTTGGGGCTTCTTCTTATGAAATAACACTAGTCTGTTGAACATATTCTTCATGCTGCCTTATTTTCATAACTACATTTAGCAGATCAAATCAGAAAACACAAATGCTTTCGCATAGTATTTTAGAAAGAACTTTTTAAAAACAAACGTGAAGTGGCGTGAAAAATAAGGTTTGTATTTTGTGGGTGCTACTGAATTTGCAGTTTCACCAAAAAATATTGGTGAGGATGACCAAATCCCTTGTTTTTCAAATGTCTGTAACACATCTCGAGGATGTGACAGAATTTTCTAACATTTCCTTTATTGTCCTAGGTAAACTGCTTGTGTCTAAAAGCCCAGGGTGCTAGCAGGAATCCAATCATTTGCAAGAATTACCATGATCATGAGCACGAATTGCACTTTCATTTTTCGAAGTGATCAACACATTGTAATGGTGAAGTGGGTGATCTCTAAATTATTGTCTACACCTTGTAGTTGTAAGGAAACATTTCTGTAATGAGCAAGACATTTTAAATCTCCTGGAACAGCATTGTGAAAATCTTCAGCACAAGGGGGGACATGTGACTTCTCATACTTCACTTTGGACACCCAGTTTAACCCCATCGAGGTAGGTTCCTGTCTAGGTCAATGCTAGTACTAGGTAGTAAGAACTTGACACAGTAAATTGTTAGGAATATTAAAGTGATATTTTGAGAATTAAATACAAAGAAAAAAAGTTTAAAAGTTAAGATATCCACAAGACATATATAGTCCTTAGCCTCTTCATGTGAATTCACTAAATGTACCTTTCACTTCTAGTAGGTGCTTCTCATTCAATTGTTTTGTACATTTGAAAAAGTTTCTATTCCTGTTACTCTTAAAACCTTTCTGAAGTGAATTATTTTTATCCAGTGCTTGATTATTTAATAGATAATCTAGATTTAATTTTGGTAAAGAAAAATATGTGTCAGCTTAGCCATTTAATACAAAAATACATGGTCTAGAGAAATGTTATTTTAAAGCTGTTTGCCTCCTTAATTGCAACAGTCTGTATATCTATTTGTCTAGACTCCATCAAGGGCACTATTGTAGCTGGAGGCATTGGTTTGAAGAAGACTAAAGGGCGACATCATGTCAAAGCCTCAAGTAGGAATTATTGCCTTTCTTGCCACAGTTCACAGCTGTATTATGTCACCAAATCACATCACAGTGTAATCAAAGATGAATAAAATATTTTTTTTCTTTACCTTAAACGCTTTCCCTGTCAATTACAATCAAAGGACATGATTTCAGGTCTGTCAGTTTGCTGGGTTCTCTCCTACTGATGACTCCAAAACTGTAATCTGCTAAATATAAAATGAATCAGAGAAGTCTTAGAATGATTCTGCTATTAAGAAGAAGAATGTTTTTCTCCCACAGGGGACAGGAAAGTAATTGGTCTTTAAAGAAAGAAATCAAAGATGTTAAAAAATTACCTTTTTTGGTCCTTTCCTCTCCACCTTTGGCTTTTTGGCTTTTTTTTTTCTGTGCTAAACCTTCAGCCATTCAGTGTTCTTCTCCTAAGAAGACAGGCATAAGTATTCTAATCAAATCTGTCCAGTTTTGTGTGCCATTAGAGTAAACATTTAACTGGCGTCTTGTTTGCTCCATCACACCTTTTCCCCTCGGCATTATTGTCGATTGGGTGCTCTGTAATGGGCAGGCTGTACGCCTGCTGCAACTCCAACTTCTAGGCAGTTTAGTGGCTTGATTACATTATTAACCATAATCAAAAACATTTCCCCAGAATGATTTTAGCTTGGTAGTAAGGACTGCTTCCTTTGATCTCAGTAGCAACATTTTACGATAGGTTGCTCCTCATTTACTCTACAAATGCTGGCAAAAATGAAAGTGGTATCTTCCCTAGTAATACCAGATAAAATAAAATAACTGGTTCAGCAGTTGTGCCAGCTGCTACCATTGATGAACAATGTCCTTTTTCTTGTAAGAAAAATGTATAAACCACATATGAATGTATGTCTGTGTGTATTATTCTGTATAGTGAAATTTTCTAATGTATGTCCTTGTATTATACTTAGCAACACATTCCTTTTCAGTATTTGAAATGTGGTATAAACCATGCCATTGGATTGCAGCTTTGCAATTTGTTTTTAGTCATAGTAAAAAATTTCATTGTACCTGCACTGCTTGCATATAGACCGGAATTTCATTTCAATGAAGTCTTGTCAGAAGCCTCATAGCAGATTTCGTTTCCAGCATTTGCTATGATGTGTCCTTATTATGAGACGAGTGCAATAGTTACAGTTCATATCAGTTACCTACACTATCAAAACATCAATTGATCAACCACTCCAAAGCTGAAAACCTCCATGGCAGCTGTACCTACCACAGGGAGATTATCCCAGTGCTAGAGCACTCACAGCAATACACCACGTGCATATAATAAAAATCATGTTTGATCTGTAATGTCTCCAGGACCAAGCTAGAGCTGACCCGTGTGGGTGGGACAGGCAGAGGATGTTCAAAGACCTTTATACTGGCAGCCCTTGATCTCTCCTGTGCTCTTCCTGTCGTATTTTACAATTGGTATTTTACGCTGGATCTAAAGTTTACTGCGGGAAAATGGGAGGTGTTTTGTGGTCTGCATCATGTGCCAAAGGGAGAGAAAGGGAAGAATTGTTTTGTGGTCCTCTCCAAGCTGTGCATCTTTCTTGACTTCTGGGGATTATGTTTGATGTCCCAGCTGTTCAGACCCACACCCTTACCTTAATCCCAGCCAGCTGATCCAGGCACTGCAGGGTCACAGGACCCTCTCACCTCCCACTATCACAGCTGGACAGCCATGAGCGGGGTGCCTCTAGTTCCTATGGGTCCCAAGTCTCACTTGCCAGCAAATTTTGTAGCTGAAGAGTTTCCGCAAAACCTTATTTCTTTATTACTTTATTCCCATTTCAAAGCAAAAGTGCTGCAATGTACAAATGTCTAACAGGCACTTATCTTCCATATGCTTGCTTGAGGAGCAGCAGAAAAGGAAAAGGAAATTAGTGCCATCTTCATGTTGGTTAAACCAAAGACATTTGTTTGATGTTCTTCAGTTGCTGATAGTTTTGTTGCCTCTAATATAAGCATGAAAGACACAGCAGAGTATAAAAAAAAAAAAAAAAACAGAATCTTCTGAAATTGTCATAATCTTATGCCATTTTATCCACAGTGACAGAGCAACAGGGTTTTCTGGTGATACACTTTCAGTTTTCAGAGATGTCAATGGATACAGGAAGGGTAGCAAAGTGCCAGTGAATAACAGAAGGGTAGATACTGGGCCCTTCCTTGGCAGGTGTCCCACCAAGTTATGATGTATTTATGTGGATATTCCCTGACTTTTCAGAAAAAGAAAAACAAATACAGTCTCTAGTGGCCAAGTTTAAAATGGTCACTGCCTTTAGTAGGACGATGCTCTGCACAATCTACAAACATGCAGACAGAGGAAGCAGACTGCCTGCATCCATCAACTTAGTAAATGCCTCCAGATTAGCAGAAATATTTTGAAACAGCCAATAATTATAAAAGAGTTGCTTGCCATTGCATAATTATTTTATAAACCACATAACCATACAACTGTTACTTAGTCACAGAGGCCCTCTTCACACTGTACCATATGGCTAATGGCTTCTACAGCACATCACACCATACTGAGTACTCCTTCTACTGGCTACTGGCTCAGTTTGCTGCTAATGTCTGTGTTACCCTTTCACTGCATGTTTATTTTATGAAATTGTGGCATCTGTTTCTGGTGTTTATTCTAAAATGACAATGCTATGTTCCCAGCCTTAGCCTGAAAATCACCTCGGTATTAATTTCCCATGGTAGATTTAAAAAAATTTTTTTTTGTTGTCTTTTTCTTGGGGCTCTGACAAACAAATCTTGACCTTTTTTGCATTTTGATTTAAAGTAAGAATATTTTGTTTCTTGAGGTCTGTTCCTGATTCTTTTGTACTGGGTAATATTGGATCTTTTCATTCTGTGGATGAAAAACACCCTTTGCCTACACTGACCAAGCTGCCAAATATTGAAATACGAATAGCCTTCTTTTTCATTCAGCTCCCAAACACTTTCATAATCTTTACGCAGTTAATATCTAATTCTAATATGAAAGCGCTATTGCAGGACCTACACATCAGGGCCACACACAAAGGACATTTTTCGAAGTTTCAGTGGTATCCTAGCAGCTGGAATATAATTTAAAAACAAAATAATTACGTGGAACAATGCTGAGCTGTTTTGTAAACTTCCATAACAATACTTTGAATGCATGACTAGAATTGGAATGGCCCTAGAAATTTTAATTTTGTATCATAAACCAATGTGTCTGATTCAGGCAAAATATTGATTCCTCCCAGTTACCAACAACAACTAAAGACACAAACAACTTGCATTTGTGGGCCCAGGTCCAACAGAAGTTGTGTCTAACATTGGCCAAATGTATGCTGTGGAACGTGGTACTTTGTAGTCACTCCCTCAGAACAACCTTGGAATCATTTCTGCAGCCACAAACACCCCTCGAGAACAGAAGCAGTAGCAGTCTGTTGGCCAGACAGCTGGATCAAGGGTAGCTACAAGGCTGGCAAAAATGCAACTTGTTTTGCACTTGCTTCTCCAAGGTGGATCACGCAGAAATGGGGTGGTGCCAACAGCACAAGTGTTGTGCTGTTGGTGTAACCTTCACCGTGAGACTGGGAAGTCTGGTTTTAACATCTGATCCTGCCCTTGTTAAAGTTGGTGACTTGTCTCCCAGGCACTTCAGAAAGACCAGAAAGAAGTCTTTGGAGAACAATCCAGTTTTGGGTTCCTCAGTGTGTTTTACATTATGAATTTCCCGTGAGCAGTGTCCCATGCGAGGTACCTGGGCAGCCCTGCATGGCCTGGGACTGATTCCACCAGCTCTGAGCTCACCTCAGCTCCCAGCACTGGTTCCCCCAAAAATGGCCTGTTCTCTTGCCCTGCAGACCAGCACTAAGCTAAAACCAATCTCCTCACTCCATCTGCTCACAGACAGCACAGTTACAGGGAACTAATTGACAAATTCAGGCTTTTGCTGCGCAGGAAAATTACTCAGATTTGTTCAAGTATTTTGGAAGATGCCTCTGCTGCTCTTGGTGTTCCTCAGGCACTTACAGTAACCGATACCCAGGGAAAGAGAAGAAAGATCCAACACACCAACTCCCTGCTGAATACTGAATGCAGCAACTACAGAGCCTTAACTGCTTCTGAATATGTTTTTTAATTGGCCTGTTCTAGTTTAAAGTGTCTTGTATTATCTTTGTTTGGGTTTTTTTTCTAGATTTCCTACTGTGAGATTGCCTCGGTGAAGCAAAGTCAGAGTAAAACAGTCCTGCACAATGTGAGCAGCCTAAACCAGATGACTTCCATGTATCAGTCTACACATGGAACTGACTGCATTTCTAATTCATCATTTGGAAAAAGCTAGTAATGAAAGAAAAGAATGGCAAGAATAAGGAAGGAGAAAGTGTTTGTTAAATGCCTGATGAACAGCTGAATAACTTTAGATCTGAATTCATTCAAAATTCCTGTATAACTAAATGCAGTCTATTACTGATTAACATGACCTAGTGCTTGTTAAATGGGCACTACTGCAGTTTTGCCAACTGCACTGAAACAGAAACGAGTTCCCACAGTAACCTCACGCTAATGTTAGCACGACCTGAGTACTACCAGGTGTGCATTTATGCAAAAACCCAACATTTTACTGCATATTTAACAGGAAACACCCAGTTTACATTTTGCAGGAATTCATATACTTAAAAAGTATTTTTTCTCTATTTTTCAAATTTAACTTTCGCAAATCTTAGGAAATTATTTGATGGAATAAAAGAAACCAACATGATACTGTGAACTGCAAAAAAATAGGAAGAAAGAAACAATAGGAAAAGAAAATATTAAACTTTTTTTTCTAAATATTAAGCAAATAACGGAAGAATTGAATTCATAATATATTATCCAGACAATTTAATTCATAATATATTATCCAGACAATCCTTCTGGATCACCAGCATGTCTTTCATTAAATGAAGATTCATAAGGAGCCAATAGGTAAACTAAGCAATATAGAGCTTTGACTATTGCCTTTATGAAAAAATATCTTTAAATCAGATATTTTGGCCTGTAGAACCATAGAGATGTGCTTTGCTGCATTTCTTCTTGTCACACAAATTATGGAACTGTCCTGTGAAACAAAGTTTGACTTTACCTTGTGGTTTCCTTTGCATTTATGATATTTGAATTAAGGGTTATTCAAAAGTTATGCCTCATTTCCTTCCACACCTCCATCCTTAGACTGCTGTCAAGTATTATTTATTAACTCTATTATAGTACCACATTGAGGCCCTAATCAAGATTATGCCCCTACTGTGTTAAACTCTGTACATTATAAAATAAAAGATAATCCTTCTCCCAAATTCTTACATCAATATAAGAGAAAGATGTCAGCAGAACATCTTACGATAGCGTAAAAAACTGAATTTTGTCAATGGATGATGTTAAGTCAGTGGCAGAGCCAAAATCAGCATAACTTCTCAGCTGCAGTTCCCTGCTCTCACGCAGCAAGGATGTAAAAAGAATTATGGTAAAAATTATATGAGAGGTTTTTTTGCAAGAATTCATTTCATTATTTTTTTTACAGCTACCTGAATTGTCCCTTTGGACTGACATCTCTGCCTTATAGAAATAATGTGAATGCTTATTAGCAGGAAGAAGAAAACTAAAACTTCTTTATATTAGTTAAAAAGTCATTAATATGAGAGCAAGTATTTGTTCTACAGTATCTAATATTCTTCCCTTTTCAGTATCCAAGATCCACTGGTTTTTCTCTATTCTTTCACTTCATTTTAGACAAGATGAAACCAAACTCCTTGGTCTCCTTGACCAGTGAGCAACAAAGATATTTCCATTAAAAGAGGTAGGTTACCATAAGCAGGAAAAAATATCCCCTTCCATACTTACCCTCTGGTCTTTAAGAGATACAGCATCAACTAAATAGCAGACAAAAACTGAATCTGTTACTATCATGACAAGTTATCTTAACAATACATATTTTAGGGGACCTGTATTTGGTGCTTAGCATATTAATTGAGCTGTACCTCTCTCTGAATTCCTTGATCCTAGCTTCCTTTAAAATAATAACAATTGGTACAGAAAAGTAGTTCTTCACAATAGGAGTAGATTTTATGTTGATGTTCTTCTTTAACAACAGAATGGACAGATGTAATTCCTGAAAGAAAACATCTAAGTTGCCACACTGTACTGGAAATAGCCAAGTCAGACATGAACATCAGCAAGCAGAACTGGAATGATCACTTAAAAGTATTTCCAAATGCAGGCACAGACAACGAGAAAGAACTACTTTCACAAAAATGATTCCCGTTACATAATTCTTGAAGTACCTAAACTTAGTCAAGAACTTGGAGGTGAAATCAGATAAATCCTACTGTCTACAGCTAGGTCTAGGCATCTGCATTTAACAAGAACCGTTTACAGATGAATTGTAGCTGAGATATATGCAGACTGAAGAGCTCTTCAGAGTCTGTTCCAATGAAAATATTGTCTAAGTACATAAGCATTAGAGCTGAACAAATAATTCTCAATGAATAATTTATCTGATTGATTTCCCCTTTTTATTCTTTCCCTCTTCAGAGGCTATGCACGGACAGAACAAAAAGTATATTGAATTTATTCATTATTTGAAATTATTCACAATCTTGTTCAGTGAATAAGTCTAGGCCTGCAAATCCTTTGAACTGTGGACTTTGAGTAGCTAATTTGCAGCTCACACCATAAAGTGTGTAATAATGAACTAACTAGCCAGCCAAGCGCAGTTTTTAATTGCAAGAGTCTGACATCTGAATGAGTCCTGCTCGAAATTCAGTCCAGTAAGTGTACAAATGCTCAAGCTAAAAAGTCATATTTCACAGGCATTTTTGCTACTTCAGCTCAAGTGTTCCAAAGGTGGGTTTGAAGTATTCGGACATGAGGCTGATCATTCACATGGCTCTGACAGTGCCGCCCTCTTCTAATGAACTTTAGCAATAAATAGATCAACATATTCATGAGCAGAAACATTCCACTTAGTATGAAAGCATACATCAATAAGACTGATAAGAATGTTCATGTGCTAATTTTTGCATTACTGAGAGTTCACATAGAAAAAGTAGGGAAAGGAAAAATATCACCTCGAAAAAGTGCAAACACTGAGTTGTGTCTGGCAAGTCTCCACAGAGCCAGAACAACATTCAATTTTTGTGCCCTCTTCCTTCTCTGCTTTATTTACTCCCGTCTGTCCTTGACAGAATCATCAGTTTTTAAAGGGAACTTCTTCTGGGTCACCATATCACTCTTCTCCTTGAAAGACTGGCTACAGAGAGCTGATCAAAACAGAGGGCAGGTAGACAACCAGGGCAGGATTTCAAGAAAGGCTTTAGCATGCTTTAAAGTGTTTCAGTGAGGGGCTTGCTGAGGTCAGAGGCAGCATTAACTGGAATTTGTCTGCCACTTCTTTGGTGTTTCTGGGTATCTCTAGAGGTTTTCTCATAGCCTACCTTTGAACTTCAAACTTCTATTAAGCTGGTATATATCTCACTCCACAATTTTGATTGTGAATTGAACCAAAGAAAAAAGCTGAAGTTTATTTACCAGCCATCAATCAGCAAATAAATTATTTACAGATGTCTTCATTTATTTGACTCTTTCATTTATTTACTTATAGCTACAGCAAATACCACCACCAGACAGTGTCCAGATGGAAAACAATTACCCCACACTGGAACCGTATGCTTCCTAAGAGAAGCTGAGAAATTATTTGAATCTCAGACAGAAACAATTAGAAGTAAAATCAGGCCTGTTTTTGCAAGAAGCTCCCCTTTGGACACAGATGCTATTAAATCTTTCTGACATATCACAAAGAAAAAACATATTTGACCTTCAGAAAGAGGCTTAGGATACTGTGAGTCCAAACTGAATGATAATCCTGTGTAAGTGGCAACTCAAGAGCAGACTCTAATCTGTGCACTGTGTCAAGTACAAGAGTAACCAAGCCACGTAGTTTATCCACATACATGTCACCTGAGGCTCTGAGATGCTGACATGCTAAATGCAACATGTCAGAATTTACAAGGAGAGGAGAAGCGCTTTGATTACACCAGAAAATAAATTATTAGAATAGTTCTAGTAGATTAAATTTGAATAGAAAACCTTACACTACTTGAAGTTGTTTAATAAAGTCTATAACTACTTACAATTATAACCACTGAGATAAAATGGGAGCACAGTGAGATTGATCTAATACAGACAAGTATAGATGACAAGAAAGAATATATCTCTAAGCTCTTCACTGTCATCTAACACACATCACAAATCCAGGAAGTATCAGTTCTGCAGTAATATCCAACTCTGGGAGTTTGCAGTTTGAGACCTTTTTCTCTGCGTTTCCAGACTGTGTTGAAACAGAATCCAGACAATCATCTGCATCATTAGAGTCCAAAGCCCTACAGACTCCACATCATTGCTCAAATGGTAGAAATGATAGCTTTCATCTGCACTCCTCCAAATCCAGACACACTGTCATTTGTTCCTGCTGTGGCATTGTATTTTGAACTTCAAGTTTCACTGGGTTGTGCCTTACAGGCAAAATGGATCCCTTCTAATTCTAGAGAAAAATTAAATTAATTCAATTTGCAAACATCATTTAAAGATGTTTGTGTTCCCAGATATATGGTCATTTGGAGGGATGGGTTTTTTTCAGTCCTGTCTCTTTCTGTTATTTCTTTCAGGTGATATAATGAGATAGAACCATTCCAAGAATTCGCCCAAGGAATGATATTAGACGGCAGCTTGAAATCTAATGCAGTGCTTGGGTATTTAAAGAAATAAGTATTCAGGAAACAGATTCTATGTAATAAAAAGAGCACAAAGCTGTACTAGGAAGAACTGTATGGCCATCTTGTTTAAATAAGAGACAAGATGATGATCAACATCATGCCTTATTAATAATAAAACTGGAAGTCATAACTGTGGAACTAATCTATCTTGGAGGGAAGAGTATATTTCTATATTTCCTGTCTTGGAGGGAAGAGCAGATTTTTGCCACATAAACCGCTTTCTACATCCAAAAAGATGGGTTTCATCAGAAAGCTTATTTCTTGTTGTAAAGAAGCTGAAATATTTTGGAGGTTTGCCAGACATCATGAAAAGCTGAGTGTCCTAGGGATTTCTTCATATCAAGGACTACGTGTCCCATTACAAGAGACGAACGAAAGATAAAGCCTTGAAAATCCTTATACACACTAATTCTAAAATCTTTAAAAGTTTCACTTCACTTTTTAGGAGATTCAAAGGTGATTTTCATAATTGAAACAAGCAGGAGACCCAAGTTTGTTAAACAAAACGTGGTTTGGGCCAGGACACCAAACACAATGGAATTTCTGAAGGTTTAGCTATAGAGAGGCAAAGAGACCTTCCTTCAGTTTTTCCTATCCAGGAATCTGGGAACTGGCTTTGCCTTGGTTGACCTTCCCTAACAGAATGCAGATCAGCATGGAATGTTTCACTTCTGGACGCTGTTACGTAAGGATGGAACATGGCTTGTCAGCCATAGAATCCAGCTGATATATACGGAATTTAACAGCTCTGAAATCCTTCACTTGCCAAGCATCTTCAGAAAATTCCATTATGGAGACAGAAGGTGATCACCATAAATTTAATATCTTACAGATCTTTTTTCTGTTATTCACAATCAGTGCTATACATTTTCAGCTCACAAAGATACAGATGGGATTCACTAAACAGTAAAGAAACTAAATTTACTTACACCTTCAGTTATATGTCAATATTGGTTTACAAACATGGAGCTGAGTCTCTGATCATAACCAAGACAAATATACTTATAAAATGAAATCACCCTATCAGTGGTAAGGTTTCAAACTGCAATTTTCTTTCCTTTTTTTGTTTTATTTTTCTGATATAGAATTACTTTTTTTCCAAGGCTAAATAAATAGCAGATGGGTCAATCTTTAGGTCACAAGTTCTATCTTTTCATTGCCAGGTAATATTCATAGCACAGCAGGGCTAAATGACGCTCCACAGTTTGAGGACATTTGATGGAATCTTTGCTGCAATTACTTTAAGTGGTGACATTTAAGTGGCATGAAGTGGACATCTAAATCTTTGGATTTTGGAATGAAAACTGTTGTGTGAAGATATTTTCAACGGCCAGCACAAATGAGCATCCATTAATCATCTTCCTTTTCCACTAACCTTGTTTGCATTGCCCAAAATTAAACAGTTTAAGTCATTTTGACACAATACCATCCTTTTAAAGATTGCGTAGCTTTTCACTTCCTGACACTACTCTGAATAGGGAAGCCCACAACCGGAGACAGCACCCAAGATGTGGCCTCACCAGTACTAATTAAGAGGAAGAATCACCTCCTTCCCTTCCCTGGCAACACACTACCTAATGCTTTATTGACTGATGTCCAATTTGGTATCCACCAGGGCCTCTAGGGTCTTCCCTTTCCAGCTGCTTGGACTGTGCTGGTGCCTGCAGTTATTCCTTCCCAGGGGCAGAACTTTGGATTTATCTTTGTTGAACTCCGTGAGATTCCTGTCTATGGATGCTAAAAAGCCTTAGCAGAGAAGTTTTCAGCTCTCAGCAGCAGTTTGTGAGAGCTCTGTTCTTTCTCATGTGAAACTATGCAAAACATGATAAGGTTTTCTGTAAACAGACTTTGCTAATCTTGCACCTGCGTTTATAATTAGAATTGTTGTCATACTGACTAGAGAAATGAATGATGTGTGAATTGACCAATCACCCTGATAGGTAGTTAGTTAGAGGTCCAATACCTCTTGCTTTTTAGGAAAACACTAAAAGAACTAAACACATAAAAACCCGTCCTTTATTAAATAAATAAATCAATTAATTCCTTTCTGCTGACCACTCGCGTGTCTGAGTCCATGATTGCCTCTTGGCACCGCCGACAGCAACACATGGTGACCCTGACCTGAGCTATGGTCGCGCGCTTTCCAGCTCTGCGAGCGGCTCGCCTTGCAGAGG
>VWZT01014985.1:0-28570 GCA_013397055.1 Pachycephala philippinensis
CAGCTGTTCCCCTGCAGCCCATGCTCATTCAGGGTGGTGTAGATAACCAGCTACAGCCCATGGAAAATCCCACTCCAGAGCAGGCAGATGCCCAAACAAAGCTGTGACCCCATGGAAAGGAGCCCATGCTGGAGCAGGTTTGCTGGCAGGAGTGTTGACCCTGCAGGGGACCCCCGCCGGAGCAGCCTGTTCCTGAAGGATGCCAAACCGTGAGGGAAACACACTGAGTAGCTGGTGAGGAACTGTAGCCTGTGGTAAGGATCCATGTTGGAGAAGTTCATAGAGTTCGTGTCTCCTATGGGAAGGACACCACACTGGAGCAAGGGAAGAGACTGAGGAGGAAGGAGCAGTACGGATGAGTTTTGAACTAACCGCAACCTCCATGTCCAGTGCACCTGTGCTGCTGTTGGGGAGAGGTAGAGAAAAACTGGAGAAAAGTTGAGCCTGGGAAGAAGGGAGGAATGGGGTGAAGGTGTTTTAAGATTTGTTCTTAATCCTACTCTGACTTGATTGGCAAGAAATTAAGTCATGTTCCCTGAGCTGAGTCTGTTTTGCCTGTGACAGTAATTGGTGAGATCCCAATCCATGAGACTTTCATTGTATTTTCTCTCTTCTGTCTGGCCGAGGAGGGGGAGTGATGGAGCAACTTCAGAGGGCACCTGATATCCACCCAGAGTCAACCCACCCCACCATTACACTGCTGTGATGTGACCTACAAAATCTGCATAGCCACAAAGTCAGAATCAGAGATGTAACCACCCCTACACCCAAAGGCTAAATTGAGGACTGTGTTTATAAAGATCAGTATTGTAACAATGAGACTATCCAGTTTGCCTGTACTACTTGGTCCATGTCATATACAAACAAATTAATTTTCTGCAGGTTCCCACTAATTCTGCTTTCAGGATTTTCTCTTACCCTAGCAGTCTAAGCATGCTTAAACAGATTGAAAGATGTTAGGTGCAAAACAACCAACAACGACTACTTTGATTTCTGTGTTGCCCGAAGTGAAATCTTTATTATATTTAAATCAAAAGGGATTTTACATCTGTTGTCAAAAGAATCTGGCCCATATCCTCATTCTTGCCACACAGGAGAACCTGAATTTGAAACCTCAATATTACATCCAAGTCTGGATGGGGCATCTTGCTATACAAGGTGAACACACGGTAAATAGATTTCTAGCAGAAAGATTAAGACATAGGGATAAAGTTTCTGCCAGTTCTTCCTCCTCCTGTGGTTTTTCTGCCTCTAGTTTTTCTGCCTTCCCTCCTTTCTCCTCCATGCTATGACAGGTTGGATTTCTGCATCTCTACAACAGTCTGGATCAGGAAACTGAAAAGTAGCGAAAGGAAAGAAAAAAGGTTGAGTTTTCATTTATCTAGATAGCTGCTGGCACCAGCCCATAGACAGCAGAAGAACACGCAGCCAAAGCAGGGAGTAATGGAGAGATCATTACCTTTAATGGCAGCCAGTCATTCTGTTGGTTTAGGGAGATTGTAAAACCACAGGGCCTGGTCATCACTTACAGAGGACAGAAACGATAACGGGAAAGATGGAGCAGCTAAAAGCCCAAATATAGGTTAAAATCTGTACAGATGTGTACAGACTTTGGTGCCACAGACATGGGTATTGGAAAAATCTTAAAGAAAAACTCACTTTGCAAGCAGAATAAAGGATGATATTTGGGTTTGAAGCACATGATAAATTAAATGCCTTTTAGTTGTTGGGTAATGGTAACTGAATTCTATGAAACTAGAGAGAATAGCACTCCATACAAAAAGTGAAATGTAAGAAAATAGTTCTATTTTAAGGAAAGTGCAAAAAAGAGCATGTGGCTCATCTCATTAAAAAAGAAACAGTCTTATGATTTTGAAGGACTGAACACCTATTGAGAGAGCAGATCAGGAGCAGATTCTGGGACAAGAAGTTCCGAGACATCACAGATCAGGTGAGGTGGGGAGAACACAATGAATTTCTGACAGAACTATAAGACATTGTCAGGGGAAGGAAGTCAGAGTCTCTAATGAAGCTACGCAAGAGTTCACAGCACTCTGTAACGGAGCATCCACTATGACAAGAAACAGTATCTGAAGAAGACAGATGCCAAGTTTAATCCTGGTGGGCAGCTGAGTCCCAAGCTGCTGCTCACTCACTACCACCCTGGGGGGATGAGGGAGAGAATCAGAAGAGTAAAAGTGAGAAAACTCATGGGTTGAGATAAAGACAGTTTAATAAGTAAAGCAAAAGCTGTGCACACAAACAAATCAAAACAAGGAATTCATTCACCATGTCCCATGGGCAGGCAGATATCCAGCCATCTCCAGGTATCCAGCCATCCCCATCACGTTTAGCAGTGACTTGGGAAGATCAAATGCTGTAGCTTCCTCTTCCTCCTTCTTTCTCTCTCAATTCTTACTAGTCAAGACAACCAACCAAGAAATAAAATTCATAAGTTTACAAATATCAGCAAAGCATGTTCACTGTACAAGTATGTTCTCAGATGAGTTCTGTCAATGGAATAAGGCTGTGCAATTGTGGCACTTACGCATCAGACACTGGAGGCAAAAACAGTGTCACAGCAAAACAGGAAGTATGGTAAAGAAGACAAATAAAATACAGTGATGAGTTTATCCTGATGTAGCAATACCATCAGTATTTAAATAAATTAATTCTGTTCTTTGCACTTTCCCCTTCTAGTATCACTGGTATCAAAACCATGATGTAAATGAACATAATTAGTGGGTTGAACAATACACTGCTGCTTTTGGGTTATAAACTGTTCCCTAAATTCAAAGACCTCAGCATTATCCCATATTCGAAATGAACTCAATCATTTATCCCGTTACTTGAGTTTGATTAGGAATCAACACCTAAAGCTTAGCCCTGCTCTTCATTAAAAACTGCCTCTTGCTGATTGTTTTCTTGGGTTTACAGTGGGTTGTAAAATTTTCGTGTAAATACTAGTAAGTAATAAATAATAAGATGATCAGCATAATTGTGGTCAAATAATTTTATCTAAGAAATTTTTTTTATTAATGAAATTCAATTTTTTTCATAAACAGAGTTAGGACAGATTGCTTGAATGGGCAACTGTATGAAGCCTAGAATATATATAATACCTAGGATACATCTTAATGTCAAGTTTAACTCCCAGTAGTTAGCAAATTATTTATGTTGTTCCTTTTGCTTTAAGGTGGTTGTTATGGCAAATGAAGGCTACAAAAAGATGAGCTCATTAGGAAGAGTCAAGGGCAGGCAAGGAAGAATGTACCCATGTATATTTCATTAAGCCAATAAAAATGATATATAAACCACCACAATGTCAGAAACAATTTAAGGCTTCTCAGGGTTGAACTATACTGAAAATTTCATGAGCATCGATCAGGATTATTTTGTGGGACAATCTATAGACATGTTACAATTGATTTATTTTCCTCTCCCTAGTTTGATAGACTTCTGTGTAACCCCTGTAAAGTAAGTATCATTGGATATTTCACAAGAAGGAAGGCTTGTTTTTCTAGCCATTTACGCTTCCTTTTAGACCAAGTAATTGTTTACTTAGGGACATCAGAAGCTGATGAAAAGGTGAGACACTTTTCATTCACTCATTGGAAAGTCACCGTATTTCTAGCAGTGTTTCAGGATTTATGAATTCAAACTACAGAGCATAATGAGGGGCATATATATTTTGGTTTATGTATGTGGCATTTCACACACTATCAACAAATATTATGCAGCAAGGAACCACACTCAAGAACAATGAGTCACTACTTTTTTTTTCAGTCGGCAGGTTTCAGAAGAATAGAACTTGAAAATAAATAGCCATTAGTTGTCCCTGTCACAAAACCTTTGTAAAAGTTTTGAGGGAACAGGGAGTGAAGGAAGGAGTCATTGATGTCAGAATTTATTACTGGATAATCTAAAAATTATGTTATCACATGCTTGCATCTCACTTTATGAGTTATTTAAACATACTTTTAAAAACCATGCTCTATATTAGTGTGCTTTTTTTCTTGGAGCTGTTTGTAAGAAACAAATTCTTAACTACTAAGAAGTGCTTCTAAGTTTATCTCCTTGTTGGACATTTTTCCATTCTTATCACAGTATCTGCACAGACTTCCAGTTCTTTGATCAGAGATCCAAAACAGAATCTCTAGTCTTTTAGGAGAGGTATCTAATGTACAACCTACCAGCACAGGAAACTGCAACAACACAACACGACAGGAGAATGAAAATGCAGCAAAAGCAGCGTGGGTGCCCATCGGAAAGAGGAACTCCACAGGCTGTCATATCTTATTATGATCTGTGATCAGTGTGGTGCAGCACTGAAAAACACAGCTCTGGTTTTTATGTCTGTCTTGGACCATGACTGACTCTTTCCATACCTCTGCATGGACACAGTAGTCCTGTCCCCAGATGTCAGCTTTTGGACATAAGACATAAATGCTACTAGATCTTCTGCTACTTCACATCTGTGTGTTGGCTTTAATCATTGCGTTTAAATATTAATTACTAGCCAGATGCTGATGCTAGTATGGTTCCAGATGCTGCTGCCATGTGCCCGTCTCCATCACGCAACAAGATAAAAACTTGCTGATGTCAGTAATTTGTGGACAAAGGTGTCAAAATTAGGCTTTGATTAGTTTATGTCACCAACACAGAACATCCTCCAGTTCAAAGTCATAACTAAGAAGGTGTTTTGGATGCCACTGAAAATTTGTTGAAAAACAAACTTTGCATATACAGGAAGCTGGAAGACGTAATTCAGGTAAGGATCGCTATAAAAATTATATTCTTAATATTATTACTGGGCTATGTTTACTGCTTGAGGAAAATGATTTTTTTTTAAATGAACTGAGTAGTCTTTGATCCTTTCTGCATCTCTGACAAAATACAGGATCATATTCCAAGGCAGTATAAGCATCAAAACTAATGGCACACAGTTAAGGACAAGACTAGAAATGAATCATTATGGTTTCAAAAAGAACAATGAAACAAGGAAAGTACTTCTATTCCTTGCAACATCAAGAAATACTACAGTTTTTAGTTTTTTAAAGGGAGTTACATGAAAGAATCAGTGCAACTCCTGCAGATGGCCTCTGTGTCATAACAAACAACAAGGGACTTGAAAAGGTCTTTGACATGTACAAAATAGGAGGGATCCTGCCCTTTTATTGCTCTGCTAAACACAAGACTTGTGAAGACACAGAAATTCTAAGAGTAAGAGAAATGCAAAACTTAAAATTCAGGCAACATGATTTCTTCAAAATCACCCCAAAATGGAATGTTTTGAGACTTTTCTTCTGTAGAATACACAGTAGGTGCAGATATGAGAAGGCAGGAAAGAGACCTTGACAGTCATCTAATGCTTGCATTGCAGCATCATTCTTCATTCTTCTCACATGGTCAGCACTGAAGCAAGAGGCTATTTAATACCCAGAGGACTTCTAGTGTACTTAAAATTCAGAACATACTCAGTTCCCTTCCTGATCTGGGTTGCACCACTGAAAATCCTTCATATTAATAAACATGGAAATATCCCCCTTAAATAGAGGGCATACATTCAACTCTCAGCAAACTGCATTATGTCAGTCAGTAGGTGAGACAGCTTCACATGAAACCAGACAGAAACTTGGCCCATATTGTGTCAGAGTTTGCACTCTGCCTTGAAGTCTCAATATAAATTTTTAAATTATCACTATATCAAGTATCTGCTAAGTTTCTGTCATAATGCCAGGATTAATTCTGAATCAGACCTCACAGATGACTTATAAATCCTCTTTGCATAGCACCTTAAAGAGATACTATTTTGGGAGAGGTTAATACCATGAAAACCCCTTATCCAGTTAGTTCCATGCAAAATGAAGCTTTGTAATGGAACTTAGCCATTTCCTGTACCATACTTGGCTCCATAGTGTGTACTTCAGTGCCATCCAGTGTTAGACACTAGGTCATTTACCTAAAAAATCAATCTCTGATGCTTTAATACTTCAGTTCCTAATTTACCTCTCCGAGATTATAGCACATGTCCAATACACACCCACTTACTATTTTAAGATCTTATAGAAACATTAATTTTTAAATTCAATTACAAAATTGCAAATGCTAAACATAGAAAAGGAAGAGGATCATAGTGATCTGAGAAATTCTCTGTCCTGAAAAAATAAAAGATCATTTGACTCCTTTTTGTCTTAGTGGCAGCTCATCTCAGTTGCAAACAATGTGCTCCCTGTTCGTTCATTGTTTGTAGGAGAAGTCTATATTATCTGGAGGGCATGGCTGTCTCAATATTAGAAGACTGAGAACTTACTCTGTGGCCACTTCCTTCCATAGGAAGCCCCACTAAAATCTTCCTCGGAAGGAGAGAATTTTATTAGCAAAATGTTTAAAGAATTATCACTGCTTATTTTCCATTTGAACTGACACACCACGAGGAAGAGACCATGGCATTTCATTTTACTGTCTTTAAAGACCATGATCTTCAGTCAGTGTTGAACTGATGTACTAGATTTTTTTATGAGCTCTAGTTCAGACTAACACTTCACAGGCATTCCTATCAAATATAGATTACTTCTAAAATAACAAATGAATGCAACAATAACCAGAACAATGACATACAAACATTCATTAACTCCACAGCCATGTAATCATACCTGTGAAGGCTTGGAAGCAGAGCAGGAGCCAAGAAAGAGGAAGGAATCAAAGCAGATCTAAGAGAGATGCAGCACAAGGGAGCCTGATAGGCTGAAGTTGGAAGTGAAATCTGCTCTGCAGGAAAAGCAAGAAAAAGTGCTGTTAGAGCCATGGGGCTCTTCCAGAAACCTTCACCCAGCAACCCCAGCCTTATGCTTGTAAGCCCACCTGAGTTTGGGCTGGGGCACCAGTCCTGGGCTGAGCTATATCCCAAGAATTCTTGTCTCCAGTCTTGTCTCCTGCTAAATGTTTGTTTGGCTTTCCTGAGCTGATGTTGGACCCAAGTCATCACTTCAGTTGCATGATTGCAGGCTGTCACTCAACGAGTGGCCGTCAGCAGCCTGCTCTCACAGCTCCTGGATCCAGGTGCTGGAGGAGACTGTGCTTCTGAAGAAAGCACATTTCAGGACCCAGGGAGGGCAATGGGTGAGCCCCAGCTCGCAGTATCTGGGTAAGAACATCAAACTGTTCTGTTTTAAACACCACAGCTCTCCAGAGCTAGATCATGTCATGCTTGTGCCAGCTAGTAGCCTTGCAGGCTTTTTAGAGCTGGGAAAACATGCATGAAAACAGAAATTGACAAGAGAAAATCCTGTCTTGAGCCAGATGCTCAAGGGTAGGCAGTATGGAGAACACAGAATTGCACTCCCCAAATCAGTAAATTTCTGGTGTATATGATACTCTGCTAATACAACAACAGATTTCATTTTTCATGTGTTATTTTTCTTCAAAAGTTAAAAATTCTAATTTGAAAAACAAGTTCAGAATCAGCAGCTTCACTACATGAACATCTCAAATTAAATTTAATAGAGATAGTGAGTTACATAAATAAGCATTCAACCAACCATTCACCCAAGCTTCTCTTGAAGGTCAATACTATTCTCCAATTTACATTCACAAAAGGAAGATCATAGAAAAAAATCAATATTTTTAGTGTAAAAATCATTACATTTTCAACTGACACCTTTAAACCTTGATTTTCACAAGGATAAAATATAGTTAGAGCTCCTGTTGGCTACAGTTATTTCTGATGTGTGGTTATCAACAGAAGAAAAATTCCTTATAGAATAAAGGCTAATCCCTTGAAAAAACTGGCTGAACATGAGTTCCTAATGCAAAGTTGTAGCTAAGAGGGTAAATGTAGTCTGTGCATGTATAACTAGAGAAAGATCAAACAGGGTAAGGAAATAGCACTACCTTTTCAATAATTATCATCACATATTGAGGTTATTACTCGACATATATTTTTAACAGTTTTTCTGCAGAATGAAGAATGTGCAAAGATATATCGAAGATGCATTGAAGGCTTGAGGTCCACTCATGCCCCTTGTCCCCACGTGCACACCATGACTTATGACTTCTGTCTAGCTCACAGCCTTGATTACCACTGTGGAGGGATTTTTTTTGACAGTCATAAATACCAGGCTTTGAAACTGAATCTAGAAAATTTCAATGGGAAATCTTGCGCTGTGAGAATTCTTGATCATAGGGCCACTCTGCTTGGTTCTCTATCACATAATTTCTTCAGCCCAGGTGGAGTACTGTTTTAAATACAAATTGAAGTATTTTAAGCTACAAATTCTGTTTTGCTCCACAACAAGCAATCATGAAGGAACTCTGTCATCCTTCAAAATCTAGGATTTGTTGAATTACAGGTAGTGTTGTGTGATTCCTTTACCAAGGGAGTTTTCCTGTACCAGAAAAATGTCAAATCCGTGCTCTGCAATAGGTTCAATAGGTCAGAATCACTTGAACCTCTCCTTTATACCATCTGATAGAGATTTCCAAATAAGCTCTTAATCTGATAATCTTATTCTTTCACAAAGACAGGAGCCTTAAATTTCCCCAGCCTGTTAAACATGCTGTAAAGTAACCCTCACAGAATGCTGGACTTACATATATCTGAGCAAGATGTGAATACTTCTCCACTTATCTCAGAAAGTTTGTAATCTTGGCCTAAAAGCCAAGATACTCAGTCAACATCCTCAAAGAGCTGGACCCTTTGCTTACCTGGCTCTGGACCCATTTGGAGTTAAATTCCCTTCGCATACTAGTTACATACCCATTTTAAATCACATGAAGAAATCCAATCTTGATGCATAAACTGTGTACAATGGCACACAACTATGGAAATTAGCTTCTGTTTTCCTTGTTCTGATATTTAGCTTGTAGTGTAGCTAGGTAGTAATTCAGTTGTAGAAGTGAAACAGAAAAGAGAATTAACCTAGCTGAAGGAATGACAGAATTAAAATACAGACCTTCCTGACTCCATAGCCTTCCTGCATTCCTGAAGATAAAAACCAAAAACTTAACATAGACAACAACACAAATCAATTAATTTCTAAATATGTGATTATAGCAGAAGCCAAGAAGTGTTCCCAGCTCTCTCCCAGCATAATCATTTATTACGCTACAAGACATTTCAAATGATTACACACTGGGAATTCTCAAATCTCAGATCTCTCAGGAAACCTCAAAAATAGATCCTTAGTCTATGTATGAGAACATAAACAGTACAGAGAAAAAAATAATGCTTCAAAGTGGTTTCTTCTTTTCAAGAATACAAAAAATGAGGTATCACATGATGGCTACATGAATACTTTGAGATGTTTTAAATCTCTCCCTGAACTCCTCTTTATTGTGACTATTAGGTCTTACATTTACACTTCAGTCTCATTTAGAATACCTAGCCTTGAAAACTGCAACCCATTCAGACAGTAAGGAAGTCCAGAGGCACTTGGGGAGATACACACAGTGCCTTCTCTAACAGAGAATCCTCAGTACAGAAGAAATAGGTTCTCACTTGTGTAAAAGATCTACATTTAGGAAGACTTATATCTTGATTCCTATCAAGGTAAATTAGGATTTGTGTGGGTTAAACAGATGGCACTACAGAAATATAGTGTGAGAAGTGACTATTGCCAGATGCTTTGTTTTTACATTTTAGAGTACAAAATCATAGAATGGTTTGGGTTGGAAGGGACCTTAAAGATCATTCCAAACCCCCTGCTGTGGGCAGGGACACCTTTCACTAGAGCAGGTTGCTCAGAGCAGCCTGGCCTTGAACAATTCCAGGGTTGGGGCACCCACAACTTCTCTGGGTAACCTGTCCCAGTGCCTCACCGCCCTCATAGTAAAGAACTTCTTCCTAATATCTAACCTAAACACATTCTCCTTCGGCAAAAAGCCATTCCCCCTTGTCCTACTACTACATACTCTTTCTCTCTAGCCCTCTTCGTTGGCGCTCTTTAGGCACTGGAAGGCTGCTCTAATGTCTCCCCAGAGCCTCCTCTTCTCTACACTGAACCACCCCAACTCTCTTAGCCTTTCTTCACAGGAAAGGTGCTCCAGCCCTCAGATTATCTTTGTGGCTCTCAATTTTGCCCTGGTCCCCTCGGCAGGTTTTAATTCACTCCGGGCAATGTGCAGGAGAAACAACAAAATCCTCAGAAGGTTGAACAACAAACCTTTACTTGCAAACTTTGGAACATTAAAATAGAAGAAGGTACATGGTAAATTTTAAAAAAGCAACAAAGTAAGTAAGGCACTTCACAAACTTGAACTTAACAAACTTACTGTTAGCCAGCTTCAACCTATCTAGACACAACAGGGCACTTACTAAGGCATTGACTGGAATTTTTCAGTCTGGCTTACAATACATTTTGAGAAAAAGTTAGGAGAAGAAAGAGAGAAAGAAAGAAAAAGAAAGTATATTGGTAGAGAAACTCCCCCACCTGTGGATCCAGCAATGGGACTTGATTGTTGCAATTTCAATGTCCATTGGTTGAAGTGATGGTCACAGTATTTATCAATCTGGGGTGGGCAACGACCACTAAACACGAAGTTCAATGGGTTAATATACACTCAAGTTCAGGTGGAACACCAGGTACTTCCCCTGGGATGGGCACTTTTACACTGTCTGATGCAACACTGTGAATCATGTTGTAACACTGTGGATCATGCCCACTCCTCTGGTGGCAGGCCCCAGAAATGAGTCTGGGGGCATTTTGGGNGTTTTACAACTGAGCCAGTTGTGTAAGGGACAACACTGGTAGAATTAAAAGCATTATCCCACCTTGCAGAATCTGCTCATCAGCCCCTTATCTAGCTCAAACCCCAGCTTCTTGCTAAGCAAAGGTTGATTTGTCATGGTCATCCTCTGGTGCTCACACCCCCTGCACATGGGTTGTTTCCATGAGCACTGACAGCAAAACACCCAATTGTTTGAGGTGTTAACCATTAACATTTCAGTCTCTCACACCCTCCTGTGGACCTGCTAGAGCATAATAAAGATTTTTGAAAGGGTTAAACATTTAAACAACTTTGAAGCACCATACAACTCCACGTATTTAATATTTAATACAGGCGTGCATAAACACACATACACACACGTGCGTTTGTATATGTACACATATAAATTTATACATACGTATAAATAGAAAAATTGCTGTATTTCAGGGCCTCACCCTTGGGTCAGTGTACGTAAAGACTGTAAAGAGCCCTTTTAGTTCACACGCACAGAAGTCAGCTGAGCCCATTTTTTGGGAAAGTTTGCCATCTAGAGGCCGTATCAGGCAGCACCAGGAGAGAAAACTACCTTAAAAGAAAAACAGATTGAGTGGATTTTCTGGATGTCCGTAGGCATAGTTAGTTCAAAACAGCACTGCCTTTAATATATTTAATGTTTAGCTTTGTTAGAAATATTATCTTGAAATCACTGAGCTAATGCTTTTCTCCAAATCAGAATCAGTTCTTCCCTAAGTTTGCAACATGCATCTGCAATGAGCTTGGTTCTAGTGTAAGGGGATTTTTAAAATATTCATAAAACATAACCAAAATAATTAATTTAATCCTTTTACAGTATTAACGATGTTTTTCAGAGACCATCACCTTCTCTGCTGGTGCAGTAAAGATCAAATAAGCAGTAAAAACAAGTATGTTCATTGCAGGCAGAATTCAACATTTGTAATAGCAAAAGGCAAAAATTTGTTTTCTTTGGAGCACCATCCTTTTTGTTGTCCATAGAAATATCTCTCAAATTACATGACTTTTTTTCTTTGAAAAATGCTGGCTGGTATTTCCATTTTCATCTGTTTATATCAAATCAGAGAAGAAAATAATTTTCGAATTAAAATACCATTAAAATATTAAGAAAGATCTTCAAAGATATTTGGCAAACTTTCCAGCAAAGTTTGCAGAAAGACTAGCAGTGGTATTTTTTCAGGAACATTTGTGCATAAATCTGTCTCCAGCCGGTTTTAAGGATTTTGTTTTGCTCTTTTCAGATGAAGTAGATAATAATTTGGTTCTGCAGCATTCTTGTTTACTCTTGCACCAAGAAAAGATTGAAAAGTCTTTTCATACCCAGTTGCCCAGGAGATGCAGAAATTTGCAGGGGCAGTAAAGCAAGATGTTTAAGTTATGAGAAAAAGTTAGTAGTCTGTAAAGTTCCCTCTTTTTGAGACATATTTTCTACATGAATTAGCTGATGCTCCCTGCATTTTCACTATGACAAAAGATCATCAAGTGTCAAAGATCAGCACCAAAATCAGACTTGCACCAGTGGCTGTTTGGGAATGTGGAAGTAAAGACAATGGGGATAGTTTTCAGAGAGCTTTGGCCTCCTGAAGCTCTTTTCACTAAGCTGTAATAGATATTTTGTTCGAATTATTTTTAAATACGTTTTGCTGGAATTACTGAAAAATGTAAAAGCATGGTTTCCACATGTTTTGATTAATTTATCTTCCGTAATTTCTGTTGTCATTATTTTATTGGCATTGGAGCCCATGTAAATTTTTAGCTTCTGTAAAACCCTGTGGGAAATAGTTCCCACAGCTCAGTTTCATTTGCATGTGAGTGCCTTCCTTTTGCTTGCTTTGAAAATACCACCACTCAGTTTCATATGATGGCCCTTATTTCTTGCATTGAAAAAGGTGGAGGCCAACCATTCCTAAAGTTGTGGTGGGTTTTTTATGCAGGCCTAGTTTCCAGTCTTAATTTACAGGTGCAGGTGGAATATGTTTGCATAACTTTCTCTAATTCCAATAAAAATTCTCTCAAGCCCCTCTGTTCACCAGGTGCAACTGAGCAGAAGTTTTCTTCTTCCTTTTCTCAGAGACACCAAATAGTGAACTCCATAAATTAGAAAATACAAGATTGCATCCTAGGAAAAGCACTGACTGTCATGCAGAAGATCTCTGTTTCATACTTATGTTATGTGAACTTAGTCCAAATAGATCTTCCTTTTGAATCCCCACCCAATTACCCATAAATAATGAGACATATATAAGAGCTAAACATTATTAACACAAGAATTCATAAACTTGTGTCATGGTTTTGGGTTTTTTTTCAGGTAGGTTGGTCCAGAGGAATACAAACCCTAAGACCAAAAATGTGAAGAAGAAGCAGTTATTTGTTAGTACTGCCAGAGAAATCTTGGTGGAAATAACTGAGTAAAACTCTACACCACTTTCCCAAGGCAAGTGAGAGCTTGTTAGCTGAGAAAGAACTGGATCTACTAGAGAAAAAACCATAATAGAAAAAACTTTATTTTACTGAATTTTTAAAATACATTGCACACATTATGCTCCAATATACTCAAAAGCAAATACAGCTTTTCCTGTATTACTCCACACGGAATAGTTTTATTCTACAGTCATTCAATTTTTCCAACATAAAAGCATATCTTTTTATGTAGCATATATCATAAAGCTGGGCTTTACAAAGAAGTTAAAAGAAATTAGGTATTCAAAATCCCAGTGATATTCCCAGTTCCTTTGTAAATCCTACTTCTACTGTTCTGATTAGTACAATCAGGTGTTACTTAGCTGCTTTTTGTTCTTTCAAAACGGTACAGATGTGTATTAGTCATAACAAAGACATCCTCTCTCTACAAAGCCTGCACATGTGTTCACTGCCAGCGCATTTAAAGGAAAATGATTTTGAACTTTGCATTGATTTTTAGCAATTTTTCTCTTCAGGAATCAAATACCACCCACTTTCTAATAGGAATTTAATTAATTCCTCTTGTTCAACAATTAATTAGTTCATGGTTTCTATGTATGTATTGAACATGCATATTGACAGTTTATGAGAAGAAGAAAGACATGAGGAAACAGTGAACATTTCAGTCACACTTTGCAAAGATAAATCTTAGCAATATCATACAGTGTGCTTCATGAGAGAACTGTACTCTTCTACCAATTTCTTCTTCTCATTTAATTTTTCCAGTACAGCATCCATTAAGTATGAGGCAAAAGGAAACTGAAAAAGAAACAGAGTAAGAAAAATGATCATTGAACTTTATTTTCTTCATGTGAAAGACATTTATTAAATATCTTTAAACTATCAGATTTCACTTAGTTCTGACAACTACCACACACATATCTGATCTTTAAAGTTCATCTGCCTGGTTAGTGTCTGAAAATTTGCTCTCTATCATAAAAATGATAAAAGAGCAGTGTAAAATGAAAAAAGATAAACTCCTTATTGAACAATTCATGCTTTACTGACCATGTTAATGATGTAAACTGCAGTACCAGCATCTCTGTCATTTATCTTCAATCAGCTGATCAATAAAAGGTTACAGTCACCTCTAGGGCATGCAGAAATGGTAGTGTATGAGTGTAAGTTCACTACTCTCAGGAGGATGACACAGAACTACCAGTATAATTCTCAGTGCTGTGGCAAATTGCCTTAGACTCACACACAAAACCTTTTAAATAATTAAAAAACAACAACAACTCCCCCCCCCCAAACCAAACAACAAAACCCCAAAACAAAACAAACAAAACCACAAGAAAACCTTTCAAAGTAAAATCCCAAACCTCCAACTGCATTAATTGGAATATAACACAAATGTCTACCTGTTTAAAACTTGATACCAAAAAATTGTATTGACATATCTACAGAGAAAAATTAAAACCTCTTTTATAACTTCTCTGATATAAAGATGCATTTGTACAACCAGTGTCTTCAAAGGAGCTTTGGTATATTTTTTAGTGTTATTGCTTTAATGCTTAAAGGTTTTCTTTCAAAGTCTTGGTGTATCAGTGCACTGTTTGCTGGGAAATATTTTTAGAGGTGGTACAGAACACTGGTCATGTCAGCTCCATCCAGAATGGCCAGTGCTGTGCCAGAGGAGAACAGGACAGTTTTCCTTCACTGTTGAAAAGTCTTTTTCCGCTTTTACAGGGCTCTGTCAGCTTCTTGAACACATGGTGAGACCAGTGGTGACTGAGGGGTCAGTACCACACCAAAAGTAACAGCTCACTCAGAAGGAGAATTATGAATTACATTATGAAGCCACCAGAAATAAATAAGGTAAAATATAGCAGCTGGTGGTACAGGCCAATCATCATTTTCTCCTTTACACAACTGTAGTTCAAAGCAATACTTTTCCATCTAGAACTCCCGGCTAGTTCCACACTTCAGTATTGCTGTGCTAATTTCATTTTTTCACTTCTCTATTTCATCTTAAAGAGAAAATTATATGGTACTTATACCAGATAGAGTAGTGCTTGTTTCCTAGATAAACATGAAACAAAAAATATAAAAGAAACAAATAAAAAACCCAGACATAAAAGTACATCAAATACAAAATGTAATGTTTGAACTGATATACCAACTTGAATCTATATACTGATATTTATAATTACTAACAAGTCAGAAAAAATGTCTAAAAAATGAAAATCTTGTTAATAAAAGGCATGTATTGTGAAGTGATATAATGGCAATCCTACATGTTGCTCAACAGTCACTTTGTCGTTACAGGAAAAGGACAACAAAATGTATTATTTCCCTTTTCTACCGGAAAGGGGGTTTTCAAAGGCTGGTACTTGCTCACCAGACATGTCTCCATCTGTCATAAATAACTTACGTGTAAGGTAAGAATCTTCTAGAAGACATCTATACCTGTCAGCTTCCTCCTGTGTGCTACTGTGATGACTTTTTGGGGAACAGAGGGCTTGAATTCACTGAGCACAAATCTATTCAGTGTAATGTAAGACATAATCTTATCTGAAATTCCAGGACACTTACTTGCTACTGCGCTTTAAAAACATTGACTTCAGCATCCTGTTCACTCTAATTTCTCTCCCTCTACTTCTAGGTAATGTTTTTTATTATTTTTAAGTGTATCATTACCTCAAAGTCTCTAATTCTTCTTGCCTAGCTTGACTACATCCATTTCTGATACAATTCACCTCCTTAATGTTGTGCCTGAGATGAATGGTTTCTTATTGATGTCTCTGGCTTGTATCATTCTAACTACATTTTACTTGCTGCTCACTACTCTCTGTGGATTCCATGTCATAGCAAAGTGATCTTTCAAGAACTCTTGCCATTTAAGTGATTCATTTAAATCGAGAGCATGTGAAAGTGGAACATTATGTCATTCTTTCAACATTTGTTGGTTTCAGAGAAAGTGCTGCATGTTTCTCTCTGGTTTTCTTTCCATACAGACACCCAGAACTGGATGATCTCTACAGTCTTCATCTTTAATACAAGCCTGTCAGATTTACTTTTAGTGATGGCTCTGCAACTATCCTGGGAAACTTCCCTTTACATTTCTCCCCAGAACTTCACAACCATTGAAGTCATCTCTACTCTAAAGCATTCATCCCAGCTTCTAAACCTGCCGTAGGCTTGGGGAAGGCTTTGGAAGTTCAGTGAGTGCTAAGTGCACACCTAAGGAGTGAAAGCTTGTTTTTACCACTGATAATTAGATATTTTTAATACAGAATGATACTTCTTTCAAATGTTTTACATTTATCTGTGCCAGAACCCATTTAACTGAACATTAACAGTGGTGATCCTAAATCAGTACATTATGGTAGGTTTTAACAGAAGTAGTAGTTAATTAATCCATATGATTTCACAACATCTGGAAGTGCAAACTACATGTGGATTTAAAGAATTTTTTTTATTTGACTTCCCAGATTTACAAATTTCTTCTTTGATAGTAGAAGGCTATATGAATGAAAGGCATATTTCTTACATAACTTATCAGACAGATATCTGAAAAATGTAAGGTAATACATTCCTAAAGAGTCAGAAATAGTGACAGTTAATTCTGTTTCTCTCATTTATTCTGAAATTAAGTTTGCTTCTTTTGGAGATCCCTTCTGTAAAAAGCAAACTAGTAATATTTATTGACCTTACATCACATGACTGAGTCTCTGTCAGCACAAGTGCATAAATATACACTGATCTGCCAGTGAAAAGCCTTATAACGAATGTAAGGCAATGTTGTTTTTCTAATGAGACATAGCATCTCCATTTGTAGAGTGTAGCATTACTCTGCCTTCTGTTTCACAAACTCTAAAATGTGTTAGCATAAAAATAAAATTATTTAGGTTTTGGAATATACAAATTAGTGGTGACAACTATTTCAAATCTGCCCATGTGGATCATCAGTATAATACATTTTCCCAACACAAAACTATTCAAACACACTGCAGAGTTGCCTTGGATTGAACTGTGAGCCACAAAAAATAATACGAAATAAAACTAGACACTAATGATGCCTAAAGAGGCCAACGACCAATAACCAAAACATCCTAATTTCACTAAAAAATAAAAGTCAAAATTAAAAAAAAAAGAGAAATTGTTCACTTTATTGCTGTTTCTTGTCTTATTCCTTGTTCTTATTCTGCTTTGTGGTAGCTGCATGTACATCATTATATAAATACATATGTGCCTATCTGTATTCTTATCTTGAGTGCCCAAGCTCATTTTTTCTTGTTTTCCATTCAGGATGAGTGATATAATGTGGTTTTGTTTGTGTGCATGAGATAAAATATAGATTTATACCATAATGGATTGTCAGTGCACAGGACTGAGATCTTATTCTCAGAATGAGAAGAAAATCATGACCTGGTATCAGTGCTTATGGTGCCCAGAACGTGGTTCAGACTGTGCTGGTGCTGCTTTTTAAGGTGCAGGTGAAACACCTGGCAATGGTGGCAGTGGTGAGTGTGCACAGGTATTTCTGCATGGGTGAATACACATTTCTGGGTGTGAGCTCTCCAAAGACACACACAGACTGGGGAGAAGCTGATGAAAGCAAAGCAGGTGAGTTACAAGCCAAGAAATTTGGAAGGAAACAGCTATGGCTGTTAGTGTCCATTCCCAGATGACAGCAATAGAAATATGCATTTAGAAGCCAGTGCAAATCCTAAAAAGGGGTTGGGGAAAATCCTTACTGGTGATTAGTGAATATACTATTCCAAACCCTATTCTGGAGATGTGTTTCACAAAGAGCATCCACACAATAGAAGGAAAGGGAGCCTTTCTGGAGGTTTTCACTAGTGGAATATGACGTTTAGACCCATAATGAAGTCATGAGAGGAAAGATTTTATCAGGCAGCTTTGTTTATGTGAGATGTGATATCCCAAGGAGTGCATGAGGAGGGAAGAAAGGCAAGTGCTGCTGTAGGTCTCATAGGGACATGCTAAATCAATGCTGTCATTTGCTTCACTGCTTGGAAAACTTAGGCAGATGATTTGCATTTTATTAAGAATAATTCTTGGAGACTTCAGGCAGTAATCTGGATTGGGCTACCATGCTGTACTCACACACAAAATCGTTACCAGATTGTTCTGAGATGGGTGACACAGTGAATGAAAACCAAGGGTGGTATAAGAAATCATGTTTAAGTCACATGAGAAGAAGTCATCCTCTTGGCTTATCTATGTAAATTTCCTAGGATGGGAAAAAGCTAGAGAAGATTGCTGTTTTGTTTGAGTTTTTAGGGGGAGTGTTTACGATGCTAAGAAGAGAGTGCTACTATACAGAGCCAGGCTCAATTAATAAGACAGACACACTCAGTGGGTAAAAGCTTCATTACTTGTCTTGCAAGATGTAAACACACATACATATTGAGATAATCATACTTGTTCCCCCATAAATATTATAAACTGCTAAGAGCTCAAAGGTCTATAATGTGAGACCTCTCCCAAGCCCAAACAGTAATGTGTAATTAGTCTGATGCCTCCACACATGTGCAGGTAGCACGTATCTGCATGCACTTGTGTGAAAACTCTCTACATACAGGTTCTTCACAGGCTCGAGAACCTTTTTCTTTTATCCCAATGTCAGTTATTGAGATTATTTATTTTCATTCTTTTATTCTTTAGTGAGAAAATCTAGGGTGTTACAGTATAAATGCAGAGAGGCAACAGAAAAAAAACCCACTTCTTGGCCATTCAAAATGTCGATTTAGACAACAAATTATTTTTACCAGCTCTGCTGAGTTTATAATATGATTGTACTTTCCTATTACATTATTCTTATTTACATAATAACATCCCTATGCAGAGGTGTCTCTTTCAAATCATAAGCTTCTTAGTAGTGATGCTGTTTCTTGACATCGTAGTTGATAAAATAAGGACACAAACTCTGACTGGTATCTGTGAGTTTCAGGAATGCAAGAGTATTTATAACTAAAGTATTAATATACATGTAAAGCTGACAGATACTAGATTTTTTCGAGTCATCAGAGTATGGAAAATAAAGGTACAGATGAAGTGAAAACAGAGGTGTGGTATCCTTTATCATTAAGCTTTAGGGGAATCTATAAAATGACAGTAAAAAGCAACTAGTACTTCACTGAGTCTCCCCCAAAATTCTAGTGCAGCAGTAAAATGGCGTATGTCAGTAATAAAAATAAAATGTCTATGACATTTTAAATGTTATCGTACTGTCACAGTGGAATAAAATTAGCTTGAAGAATGATCTAAAGGGATATGATGCAGTTCATTATGTATAACAGCAACAGCAGCAGTTTCCCAGTGTTCATAAAGGTTTCTCCATTAAATTTACCTCCAGTCAATAATTAGGAGTCCACAAATAAACCTAGGCAATTAAATCAATACTGCTGGGCAATTATGTTCCAAAGTCCTGGCTCAATGGCACAAAAAGACACTATATCAAACTGCAATATTAAGTGATCTGATGCAATTTTCCACTGAACGTTTACTCAGAATAACAGAAAAGGGCAACCCTGCATCTTTGTTCAAGATGCAAATGGGTAACAGTGTGCCAACATGTAACACTTAGCAGGCAGTCTTATGAGCAAAATCCTGCAGAAAGGTTAATTTCACCATGGGCTTTAGTTTGCTGATCAGAAATATTACCAAAGCTTACTAAAAGAAACCACAACCAAACTCTGTAAGATATGAGTAAAGCATTTTAAAGCGCACAGAGCTGTTCCATGAGCTGCTCTCAAATACAGATGAAGAAATCTTAACAGTTCCCATCTATGTGCCTTACAATGGACAGAAATGAAAAGCAGAGCTGGCTGCTCCCCAAAATCACTATAATCCTCTTACAATTCTAAAAATGGTCTGCTTGCCAAAAATTACTTCTACACTCAGAGTTTCTTCTGAGGAACCCCACAAGATGGTGCAAAAATCACTGAAAATCACTATTAACTTGTACACAAATGTACACAGCTAAGAGCAATGAGCTCTTCTATCCTTATATAACATTTGCAGTCTTAATATATCTGGTTTCATTCAACAATTCCTTCACTCTCCATGCCCTCGTTTTTGCTGTCTATCTATAGCAGATGAAGAGAAGTGATAAAATTCTGCTTAGTGTTTTTTAGTGATTTACCAAAGAATAACAAAAACCAGTACAAGAAGTCTTCATTGTATTCCATGAATATGATTCATATTTTGGAGACCATAATATGAATAGAATCTTGAAATTTATAGTTTTTTAAAAATTCTTGAAATTACAGTAATTAGATGAATATAATTAATTGTGCTTTTAATGCTGAGTTTCATGTAGCATTATGAGGTTTAATTAAAACACCAGCTTTTCTGACAAAGCCAGTAAAAGCACACTGGTTATTTCTATCTCCTCTGCTGCAGCAATTAAGCAGTCTTCATGGTAGTAAGTTTTGCTAATGAAAGAGGGAAAACCTGTCATTTCTTAAAAATCTGGTAACAGGATACAATCTCGACACAAAAGTTGTTAATGGTAAAATACATAAATCTGATGTGAATGTTCCTTTGAACGGGCTTTCAAAATATTTTCAATCATTCACATTCTTAACTGATATTAACTACATCGCTAATGGAACCATGTTAGTGAATATGCATTAGGAACACTGGATTTATAAATCAAGTTTTATTTCTTTCCAGACATCAGCTGCCCATCATCTAAATAAAAGAGACGACTAAAAATAAACAGAAAAGTTTCAAGAGTCAGTGTATGTTGTCAGTGATGTCCAAACAAAAGCTGACTATGGCTAGAAAAGCTGGGCTCTCACCTGCCAATAAACTGCCCTTGATCACTTACAAGAGGGGAGCATCCCAGCAGACTCTGTGTGTATTAAAAAAAAAGACTTGAAAGAGAAGAAAAAGTATCACACAGGTCACAGCAGCAGTCTCAATGGACCCCTCAGGGATTTCTGCTAGTCTCAGACTTGTCATCCTCTATGCAGCTTTCCTCTCTGCCCAGAAAATGTCGATAGGAAAATGTTTGAGGGGCCTCTGGTGGAAATTTTTTCATTCTTTCTGCATTGACAGGATGCCAAATCAATATTTACTTCCCACTAACAAGCTGCTCGAGGTCTCAGTAGAAAATATTGTAGAGAATGCGAGAAGACACGATAATAAACAGCTGTCTGGCTATGAGGAAAACATGAATTGACTGGAAACAGGTCCACAGTAAAAGGTCACCGAAACCCATGAACTCCTCAGGTGTCCATAACAACTAGTAACTTTAAAGGCACATAAAAAAAGTCTCTTTTTTCCTAAGAGGTATGAGAGAATGGATCATTTTTACTCTAGCAAGCATTATACAGTGTTTCAATAATTCAATTAACACATTTGCCAAGATCTGTGCTGGTTTTCTCCAGCACTGTTTTACTGGTTAAGTTAGATTAAGTTAGCTGTTAAGTTAGCTATCACAAATCCTTGATTAACATTTCTTCTGCTTTATGCAGTAACTCTGATTTTAAGAGAAATAAAAAGGAAATGCTATAAAACAAGGATTTCACATTGCCTCATCACAGTATAGTTTGAGACCATCAATGGCACCATAATTGCAAATACAACGTATTAATTACAACCTAAAAACACTTAGCTAATCAGAGTAGAAAGTTACAATTCATTGTGGGATGATATAAATTGAGCACCTGTGCTTCAAGAAGTTTCTGTATATGCTGTAGCCATTCTTTATCTTTTTCAAACTCCATTTTTGTCTTTGCTGTTTCCTAAAAATAGAAAAACATCAGGAGCAATAAAGGAAATGTATAACTGGGTATACATTAAATACACAGCATACGGAAGTCGGAATCACATTTGCAAAATTAGTTATCTGAAGTATATCCATCAAGTATCAATGCTCTGTTAAATTTTTATACCTATCCTTGTCTGTTCATGCCCCTAGAAATGTGCATGGCATGTTCTTTTCATAGGACTATACTGGTGTATGTGTGATCTATGTCTAAACTGTATGAGTCCAACATAAAGGTGCCTGAGTCTATGCACTGATAGATGGAATACATAGCATATGTGTAGTGTAAATTCATCACCTGTGTTATAAATTTGTTTCATATTTATAGTTAAGTATTTTTATGTGTTTTACACATATATTCAAAGTGACTAAAACAAAAAGATACAGGATGCAGAAATTACTCTGAGAATGAGGTAAGCATGGAACAACTCTGTCAAAGTGAATCACTTTATAGGGTTGTATAGATGTTAGTAAACAGGGCAGGGATCAGCCCATTACATTTGTATTCATGAGTGTAATCCGTATCAGTGCATACACATACCATGCACTGTTGTTTAACCAATGTGAAGACTCCCTTTTTGTGACCTCTTTAATACAAAGCTCCAACAAGGCTAAATCTAAGTCCTCACTGTTATAGCCCAATAACGGCCAACTCCTAGACACTTGCTACAGTAACTGTATAGGCTTTTTCATATATTATTTGAGCAGGACTAAATAAATCTGGATAAGAAATCCTATCACTGCATCTATTTAATAGAGTGATTTGATGAAACACTACCCAATATTTCATAGTAAAATGTATGATAGAATCAACAAAAAAGGCAATGAATTCACCCAGAAACCATCTGTCTACCAGAAATATCTTTAATAGGTATCACAATTCAGAAAGGAAGCAACAACAAAATCAATCTGGCACACCAAGACACATTCTAATTTTGTTTTCTTGAATGCAGAAGTCTATTTAAAATGTACAATCCTGCCAAACAGCCTCATGAAAAAGGAAAATACTAAATAATGGCTCTACATACACATGCTCAAAGCAATATATTTATACTTACGCATGCCTGAAGTCTTGCCACCTTATGAATCTCTAACCCGACCTTTTCATTTAGATTAAATCCTTCTTGATTTTTGTGCTGCATCTTGCACAATAAAATTTCAGTCTTTACCTCCAAATCCTCTTCCTCAAGGATGGCTATAGTCAGCATCTTCTCATCTACGCCTTTTTTTACTGAAGTCCTTAAAATAACTTACCTCATCATCTCCTTCTTGTAGTATTTCATAAAGATCAGTTGTTGAAACATTAAGGATAGATGCTGCCAACTGAAGACACTCTTGGGAAAGACCCTTTTTGCATACTTTCATTCCTCCCATTTTTTTTGCCAGTTTGATTTTTGTTCTCAGCTCTTGTACACTGTGGTGTAACTCTCTGGTTAGAGTCTAGAAGACATAAGCAAAAAAATACTCAACTGTAGTTTTGGTTTTTTTTTTTTTTTAATAGTGCAAATAAGATGGAAAAAACAATATCATTTAGACTAAGCTCGTTTAGATGGGAATTATCTTCATCCTGCATTATTGGTTCAACAGGATATATGCTGAAATATTAAATAACATGCTACTTAGAACACTAAATATGAATTAATACGGTAAACCAAAATGTAGGTACTGCTTTGGTATGTCTTTAGCAAAATAACTATTCTTATAATGCCATAAGTAGTAAGACAAAGCAGCTTCCACAGAATCAATCAAAATCCTCTCCTGCTCCAGTCTACCAGAAATGTTCTTGAAATAAGAACGTAAGTGTCAGGCTTTATTAAGGTCAAATAGAGTTGGTTCTTGGTTTGTTTTTTGTTTGTTTGTTTGTGTTTTGTTGTTGTTTTGGTTTGCTTTGGTCTTGGTTTTTGTTTTTGTTTTTTGGGTTTTTTTAAGCTTATTGACATTCTCTGCATGCAGAAACACCAGTACACCTCTTTATTCAAAACCGGAAATTTTGTTTCCCACCGAGACAAGGTAATTCAAAACTGTCCTGGTTACCAAGTTCCTACCTTTCCTATTTCTTAAGTTCTCTGGTTCAGTGAAATAACACTAAACATCAGTGTAAGTCATCAGTTTAATAACTGAAGTTATTTTGGTGTAATATTTATGCAACTATGACAAAAAGATTTCGTCAAAAGCTTAGCAAGACAGTTTTATTTAAAAATTGTTGACTAACAAACAAGAATAGTAATCCATTTTCAGATGATCCGTCTAGAATATTCAATTTCCATGACTCAAGCAGAACTGTGATTGTCAACAGAGACACCTAGGTTGAGTTTAAAATGAGAGAATAAGATTTTCTTTTGATGATCCTAGTGGAGTTCATCTTATTAAGATACATCTCAACAGCAGCTGATGAGCTCCTGAAAATTCTTTTTCTACAGAATGCCTTCATCTCACAGAAACTGACTACAGAATTACTGTAGTAATAATATAAATTACTGTTTACTGGCATTTTGGGTAAAGTATTCTATAGCCTCTAGTGTATCTGAAACAGCTATTAGAGAGCATTTGCTAATATATTTCAACAAAGGCACAGAAGACTCATCCAATTCCAAGATTTGTTTGGTTTTTTCCTACTACTACCCAAGTTAACATTTTTCAGTATTTAATAAACTTTAATTACTAAAAGTAAAAATAGCCTACCACAAATCTGGGGAGAGGAGGTACAGTGAAATTTGTCCAGTTTTCTGATTCAAGTGTGGGTCCCTCCATCCACAGAATTTCCAACAAACTATTTTGTACATAGACCTGTCTGCAAGTGCAGAGCTCAGAGGAATGAAGAAACTTGAAATGTAATGGGCAGGGACCTAGGGTAACTTGGACTAAGCTCATAAAAGGAAATAGACAAAGAGAAGAGGGAGCCTCAAGAAGAAAAGCACCCACTATGAAAAAAACCACAGTTAAATCACATGTTTTTGTAGCATTTGAAATGGTCTAACAGTAAACTGGCTCTTGCAACACGTAGGAGATGTATTTGACAATGGAAAAATAAGTTCAACCCTACTTTTTCAATCAAATTGAATCAGCTTCCCACATTTTAAAAGGACGTCTCTCTCAGACATAAGTGATCATTCTAGAAGATGCACATTTGTAACCTGATGCAAAGATGAAATGTAAAGTAAAGAAGCAAAATATCAAGAAAATTAACTGCAAATCCACATGGAAAGGCCACAAGTAATGATAAATAACCAAACACAGACAAACAAAAAGCATGATAATAAACAATGTTAAGCATTCACTTGAATGCCTCAGAAAACACCGAAACATTGCCAGGCAATAGTCATTTGACATTATTACATAAATGTTATTGGTGTATCCAAACTCCAAAAGAAGTTAATGATGAATGAACAAGCTGACAGCAGCAGTGGAACTCAGAAACTGCAACGCCAGTGTGATTGTCTTTTAATCCACAGTTCCAGAAATGAAGGTGCCAGAAAGAAAGGTGCCAGAAAGACACTGAAGAATCTATAGCAGCAATTTAAAAAAAAAGGAATAAAAAAATAAATTAAAAAAAGAAAGGTAGAAAAAAAAGAACAAAGAAAAAGCAAGTTTAAAAAAATCAAAGTAAGAGAAAATTACAACTAATAGATTTTAATATGCAAGCATACACTTTATATATAATCACAGTAGATCATACATATGGAGGACTTGCACTTCAATTCCTCTGTCCCTTGAGCAGTTCAAATACACTAAAGCATATGTGAAGCACAAACCATATGTGAAAAATAAGGCTACTTTATGGACTTTCAAATTGGACTCTGAGAGACTAGCTATTTTTGAACCTCCCTCCTTTATGTTATTAAGTTGATATAATGTTTTGATATACATTTTATCACTAAATAAGCACCTTAAAAAATTATAGTCTTTCTATGACTTTAAGTTGCTTTTCCTTCTGATATTTTCTCATCCATCATGGACTAATGTATTCACAGGCTAAACTGTTTACTTATAAGTGATTTAATTTATATGTCAGTTCATGCTCCAACACAGAAATGTTCAGTCTCAAGACACACGTTTTAGAAACTGAAAGACCCATTTCCAAACTGAAAATCACAAAAACTCAAGAGTTAAGCAACACAGGTTTTGCTGATGAGTGTACTGAAGCCAGTATAATGATGTTCTGTGATTAAGAATTTGGTCCAATGCATTCTAGAGCTACGATTTTGAACTAAAACATTTCCCTCTTCGTATTTCAAAATTGCTTATTTTTAAATTAGTAGGCATACATAGGTGATGCAAACTGCCTAAAACGAAATCAATGCAGTATATGACTTCTGTACTATACTGATTTACAACAATGCCTTTATTAGTGCTAGTAATACTAGGATTTGAGATTTTTCTCTTTGTTTTTTTCTTCTGCTATCAAATCTAGAGGATATTTTGTTAGTAAACCCATTTTCCTAACTTAGATGTTACCGTCAGAGTTATTTCTGTGGGACACACTTAGCTGCTACCAGCCAACTAGAATAGAAATTCCTGATTAATTCCTGAAACAAGTCTACACCACTTCTTGTCAGACCAGTGCAACTGCTACTGATCTGACTAGGGGGAAAAAAACCCAAAACCTTAAAATTCTAACAAAATGAGCTTAAAGTTCCTAGTCCTTTTTAACCAGTAGCAATTGTCAAATTATCTACCAATTCCATATGCTTTATATAGTGTACATTACAGATGTTGGGTTACATATAATTCGGAAATATCTCCATTATACGCCTTTTTACTTTATTTTCACTAACTAAAATATTTATTCTTAACAATATATTGTTTTCAAATTTGGCCTCAGCATGCAATCCCTTCTTAGCACTATATCTTTTGCCAGTTTTGGGACGTATAAAGACAAAGGTATTTTTTCAATTAAAAGGTCATATTTAATTAAACACTCAAAGAAGCCATGGTGATATAAAGACCCTGACAACACACTATTAATAAGGCCTTCAAATCCCAAAACACTGACGCTTGTTGATCCTGGAATTAACACAATTTTATCAATGGCCGTAAGTAATGTCATATGACCAAGGCAATGCCAAAAATTTTTCCTGTAATTACCATGGTAATTTACACACTCTATCATTGTTTCTAGCATAATAAATCTTAATGGTCCCGAGATGAACCGAAGTCTGATGCTAGCTAGCACCATACCAGATTTCAGTCTTACACTGGTGCAGATCTCAGGGCAGAGGCCATGGCTCACAAGTCATGGATAATTTTAAGTTTTACTGTATTTTGTACAATAGTAATAACAGTGTGCTGCATCTGGCTGAGATCACAGAGTCATCAAGGCTGGAAGAGATCTTCAAGATCACCTAGTCTTTAACCACAGCGGCCAAATTGAGGTACAGTTTAGCTCTGGCCCTTCTAATATTCTCTCCACATACTTGAAAAGATCTTTGTAGTCCCCCCAAGTTACCTGTTCATCCTTCCAGAGATGCTACACTCTTTTTTGTCACAAGTTTGAGCCTAAGGTCTCTATTTAACCAGGCCAGTCTTCTTCCCTGCTGGCTTATTTTACAGCACAAATAGAAATGGAGTTGTCTTCTAACAGCTTCTAAGGTGCAGTGTTCAGGATTTGTAACTAAACCAGTGCTGATAACATACCAGCCATTGCTGAGCAGCACTGGCACAGTGTCAGGGTCTTCTATTTCCCATGTTGTCACCTCAGCAAGTGGGCTTGGGATGCACAAAATGTAGAGACAGAACACAGCTGGGACAGCTGGCCTCAAGTGACCAAAGGGACATTTCATACATACAGCACTTAACAATAAAATCTGAGGGGGATGGTGATTTGTCCGTCAGGTAGATGCTGCTCAGACACTGGCTAGGCATTGATCTACATTCCTTGGGGATTTATTCCCCTTTCTTTCCTTTATTAAACTGTCCTTACCAACACATAGGTTTTCTTACTTTTGCTCTTCCTATTCTTTCCCCAGTCTTACTGGGGAAAGGGAGCAAGCAGGGAGTGAACAACTATGTATGTTTAGCTGCCGGCCGGGTCATCCAATCACAAATGCATAGAAAAATGCAATATACAGAACAATTTTTTATGTAGTATTGTGTGTGCAGTTCAATATGGAACCGTCTTTAGATACAAGTGATGTGTTCTTAGAAACTCACTTGTTTTGTAAATTAGAAAGGTATACAGATGTGGCTCAGAGCACTAAACCAAAAATGAAGTGGAAAATATTTTCTGAAACAAGGCTAGTTTCCTAAAGAATCAAAAGCATTATGAAGATGTTGTAGCTGTCTGTGAGCAACAAGAGCTAAATTTCACAGAACTGAACACTGAGCTTAAAGAACTTGACTTCCGTGGTAGAATATTTATTGCTGGCCTAAGGTTAGGCCAGATCCTAATGCTGTAAAAAGGCTGAGAAAGTATTACAACCCCAAATACCTCATAATCAACAAAACAAAACAGAATGAATGGACAAAACGACACAAAGAGATTATGTCATACACCATTTCAGCAGCTGAAATAAGCATTCAGTGAAAGTATAGTTATTTGTTCCTTATTGCCTCTCTAAAAATGACTTCCAAAATACTTCCGGTAATAATATTTAAACTAATCTCACAGCATGACTGAAAACTCTT
>VWZT01014986.1:6407-20507 GCA_013397055.1 Pachycephala philippinensis
AAAAGACCCTCCTTTGTTTTAAGATCAGTTCCCATGCTGTAGCCAAAGTTTCAACAGAGGACAAGTTTAAAATCTCTCTTTTGAATGTTTCCAACCCAGATCAGCTTGTACAGGAGTAAATTATTTTTATTGTTAGTCTTTCCTTGGTGCCTGTGTGGGTTTTGTGAAAAATGTAAAAGTTGAAAAAAAAAAAGTTTTCTCTCAGAATTTTAAATTATATTTTCGTTACAGGTATTTATAATATAGCAAAGATTTTATTGAACAGACAGAATTTTAAAAGGCATAATAAATTATATTGAAGAACCAGATTTTTTCTTGAGAAAGAGACAATTTCATCCAATAAAGGTATTTTTTAAAAGGCATGTTACAACAGCAACTGCAACATGTATGTGATGTGATGTTAAAATCTGTCTACTAGTAGCATAATACAATGTGTTAGCAGAGCTCAGTGTGTGGTCTTAACATTTGTGAAGAAAACAGTAAGATAAAGTCAAGTTATTGACTTAAAAGGAATGGGAAATTGAGTTTAGAATGAAAAATAACCACTTGGTGAAATAACCAGGGGTTGGGTGGAAAAAAATGTGAAATGTGTTGAAAATGAGGGCTTTCAAGGGATTTCTTCACCAGTAACACTCACTTGTTTCCTCCTCACAGCTGCAGCAAGAAATATTTGCTGTGGACATAACTGTGACAGCAGCATTTTCTGTAATTCAGACAGTTAAAAAAATTCTGCCTATTTAATACACAGATGTGTGTGTCAGAAGCACTAAAATGAAATAATGCAGCAGAAAGAGTCAGGGAGTCAAGGTAAACACAAGGGTCATCTCTTCCTTGCATGAAAACAGCTGAAATATGTGTTGTTCCCTCCACCACTACTCACATTTCAAGCCAGCAGAGAAACACGCCCTTACTCTGGAAATAGTGCAACCAACTACCTCTCAATTACAAAGACTCCTTGTCAAATGCCCTAAGGATAATTAAAACACTTTTAATGTGCTTTCAGTGGATGCATTCCCATAGCAGAAACACTTACAGTAAATGTACGTAGAAAATGGATTTCTGAAGCAGCATTAAAAAAAAAAAAAATAAAAAAAATCTAAGTCTAAATTAGAGCAAACTACCAAGCTTCCACACTAAACAATGTTTTTTCTCTCAAGTTGGCTGGATTTTGAAATGCTGCATTTTAACTTTCTACCTTCACTCACTCCGAGTTATCCAAGCAGAGTTTCTGGTCAGCCACATCTTGTAACTCCGAACTTGTTAATTTAGTTTCCAAATGAAGTGTCCTCTTTCTTACCTCTCCGTCTCCTCTTCACTCTCAAAACAAACATAAGCATTTTCAGTAAAATAGCCTTCTATTTAAGAGAGAAAAGGGGGGCCTTACAAATAAAATACTAGCTCCAGTATTTATTATTGCATTACCTTAGTGTCAGAGATTAAAAGAGGATGTGGTCTGTTTGTTAAAAGAGCACCTTCAAGGGTAGAGGAAACACCTAATTGTTGCCTTTTCTGTGTGCAGATCGCCCTGTGGAGGTGACAGTCACAATTAACTCCTTGTGCATCAGAGCAACAGGAGGAACTGCAGTGTCCCTGAGAGTCTCCTTCTGCAACATTAAGCCAGCCCCTGCCACTGCAGTTTTCCAGGCATTACAAACCTAAGGAAAGTTGGCATCCAACTTAGTTCAGCTCTGAAAATAATTATAGATGAAAAATTACAGGGGAAGAAAAAAATACCATTATTATACAACACAGAGTAACCGCACAGCCTAAACCCTTTCTGTTTTATCAAGTATTTCCTTTCGGGAAGTCCATTTTCAAAGCTCTGAGGAGCCATTCCATTCACAACAGCATTTTAGAAAACTCTAGAAATGTGTGTTTTGCTCAGAAGCAATTGGCTATCTAATATTTCTAACTGCAGACTGAAAAGGTTCAAACTCCAATCCCACTAGGCACTAATAATTTCTGTAAACATTCTTCTATTTAATTACATAAGTGCCCATTAAAAATATCACTTCTCCTACTGCAATTTGTGAAAATAATGTAACCAGAAAGAAGGAGAAATTTTGCTTCCAGCAATGCAGTAAATGCCTATTGGAAAAAAAATAGATCTAATATGTTCCAAGTTCCACTAAGATACCAGAGAAAAATAAATAGATAATATGTGAAAGTGGGTGGTTATCAGGAAAATATATCTTAATGGTTATATCATTTCAGCTGTTTGACTGCCTCCAATCAAATGTAGCCAGGCATATATCTCTTTCTTTCTGATGCCATATTCTTTCCCTAAAACAAATGAATTGGTTGCTGTTGCATGTAGCATTTTGTTTGACTACGGCCACATTATCAGCCAGTGTTTCAAACCATAAATATGCAGCATAATGCAGTGCCATATATTCTGATAAGGAAATGCACTTAGGACCAGGGGAGTGCAGCTCTGCTGCACGAAGGGCTCATGTGAAACAGATCCATAAAGGCTGGACAAAGAGGAGAGCCATATGCCAGCCCCATTAGACACAGAGAATAAATCCCCCTCTTCAGAATAATGATGGTGAGAATGCAGAGCATCACGAACATCCAGGATGTCAAGGCAAAGTTCAGTCCCACAGTTCAACAGGGAGCTCAGCTACTCCCATCCTAGTTCACAGTTTGAGAAGGACATATTAAAAACTGAGGATTTAGGAAGATTCCCAGCTATGAGCTTCTCCTCTTTTACCCTGTATTTCCATTACCCCACTTAAGAGAGGTGCAACATCCTTGAATGAAAGTTTTCTGGAACTACCAGTAGACACAAAAAACACTGCTTTGTCCGTAAATTTCAGGCATCAGGCTGTCTGAATGAAGTTCTTTGCTTGCACTTTTACCTAGAAAAAATACACACATGTGTACATGACTCCATGTAAAGTCTCTTTGATAGTAGAATGTAGCAACCCTTAGCAGGAACAGCAAGAAGGAAAAAGCTGCAGCACTAATTTGCTAAAAGAGAGTTTAAAGCTAAATTTCAGCTTGGATTTTCCATCATAGTAGTATTGACAGTGCATGTTGTTTTAGAGTGGGACAGAAGAGGAAGGGGGACTTGCTTGTTTGGTAATCCCTTCAGCAACGGGGGGTGAAGAATTTGCCAAAGAATTCTGTGTTTCTGCAATTGCACTAATGGAAAAATAACTCTACTCTTATAATGCAAAAGATAGCCATAACTCTGTAGGTGGCTTTGAACAGTTTAGATAGTTAAATATTGCTGGCTTTGTAACACAACCACCAAGTGTGTATTGGGCTCTGCAAATGCTGGAACTTGGGTCTCTAGCAAAAACATTGCTGTCAAAATTCCTTCAAGACCTTGAGCATAAAATTTGAAGTTTTTAGGAAGGGGGATCCATAATACCTTGAATATTTATTCATATTTACTGTAAAATTAATAGACATCATCTCCTTTAGAGCATCTGTAAGTTCTAGCGGTCACTCTGAGTCACACTACGGAGGAGACTGTCTCCAGGTGTACACAGCAGCTCAATTGTGAATCGCGCTCCTCGTTCAGGCACTGAATTTATGTGTCTAAAGTTAGGCAGTGTTAACGTTGCCCTCATCTCTTCCCCCCTCTCACTCTCAGGATGGTGCTTTACAAAAGCCCACCTTTTGTAAAGCTGAGCTGAAGCTCTTGCCCGTGTGTTCAGACAATGCAGCACTCCAGTCCACTGATGGCTGCAGAAAGTTTGCAGGGATCTCCCATTACTGTCCAAGATTGTCCTCTGCAATTGGATTGTTCTCTTTCCTCAACCCCCCAGGCTTGAGAAAAATCAATTCAGAAAACAAAAGGCATCTTTGCTTTAGCAAGTCATTTAAACACAGGCTGCGTGTGATGTAAAACCATTAAACCTATGCTTAATCTTATTTACTTGCTTAAATCACTCTCCTGTCCTGTTTAAGTGCATATATGGGATCAAGTACCTCCCTGAGCACTTGGCTGAATCAGAAAGGACTGCTCCTACATGGTACTTCTGCACAGAACAGGGGGATATGATGCTAAAGTTCTGCTCCGTTATTGCAAATACCTCCTTGCAATTGAGTGTGTGAGTCACGCCTGGATTTCCGTACACTGTGCGACCAGGTCTCATGAGCTGCTTACATTGCTGTGTACTGGGTTTCAACCTGGCGTGGTGAATCACCTTCCCTCCGGAAAAGGTATGCAAAACCTTCTTTATTAGGGAAAAAACACTTGCAGAGTCCCTGACAAACCTCATACATTTGGAGGCCTTCCTTCCACACAGGATAACTTCATGTCCTTAATAAACACGTCAGATGTTCAGGTATTTCACACCTGTGTGACCTTACTCTTCTTGGGAAGCTCAGGGAATGCTCTTCATTTATAAGAAGCTAGACCGTGTGTAGTGCATTGTAACACCTAATTTATTTTCATATTTTGGGGCTGAACAGATGCATCAAGATCGAAAAACAGTCAGAACACAGATGCTTTGTTATGATTGTTGAGTACCTCTGCAATGCTCACTCTGAATGCACTCACGTACCCAAGAAATGAAAATAGATGAAAATTATTCCAGTTGGGTGTTATTCCACAGCAGTTGAAAAGAAAGAGATGGCAGGTTGGAAACAGAGCCAGGCAAGAAGGAGTGCATTTCATGCATTTTGTGCTTTTCCATTCTGTTTATTCAAGCAGCTCTCAGTTAGAGTACCCTGGCTTTAAAGGACAAATTTCAGAGATCTTTCTGCTGTTCACGCTGATGAGTCAGATATGGTTTGTTTTGTGACAGAATTAATTGCTTTCTTGATCTCTCATGTCTCTCTTTCCTATCAGAACTCTAATTATAAAATCCAAAGCCCAGCATTTCCAGCTATTCAAGGTTCATCAGCTCTGCAGCTTGTGTTAATGAGCTCAGTTCTTTGAATTCACCCCTGTAATTTTACACTAGCTGAGAGCCTAAGCCATTAACCATTTTTAGGAACAGTCATCAACATGTATGTACCTTTAGAGATGATCAGAGTTTACTCTTCTCAGAAAAGCTAATGGCGATTTACTAGCTCAGCTTGTTGCACTGTTCAAAAACCCTACAGACACCTACGAGAAGCATGACCACCACACATTCTTGCTGACAGAAGGGTTTGACTTTACAGAAACTTTTAAAGGAAGCAGAGGGAAGGAGGGGACTAACTTTCCTCACCTTTCAGTGGCATCTGAGAAGTTAAATCCCTCTGGATATATTTTAAAACCCAGCCTATATTGCACCTCCCTGGAACAAAATATCCACTCATGGATTTCCAACTGTGATTACGCACTAAACTACTTGAATGCTATCATCTTCTGTTAGCTCAAAGTCAAGGCTCAGGCTCCAAACGTCTTGTGTTTGCATCTGCAGTGTGTGGAGTCATACAATTAGTTTCTCTGCGTGTGGGAGTAAGAGTGGAAGAGGAAGAGATTTGATTTACTGCGCTGCACGTAGCGTGGCATCTGATGTCTAGATCACCCTGCCCCATCATCTCCTCCTTTCCTGAGTCACAAGTGGAGCTCATCAGCTCAGGCACTCTGTTTTCATCAGGCAGTACTGCCGTCCCTCAGTAATAACTAAATTACAAAAAAGAGTTAACAGCCCTATGGGATTTAGACATTCAAAAACAACAAGGATTTTGCTTCATGGAGGCACGCCCTTTGCCCTCAACCTTCTTTGCCTTCACCCTCAGCGAAGGGCATTTTTGGTGGAGTGAAATTAATGACAAAACACAGTATCTCATGCATGTAATTCTCATTGCCATCACTTGGAGCTACACATTGTTTGCAAGATTTGCAGGTTCCATAACACGTGAGAATACACTGGTTCTCTTGTAAGTACCAAAGGAGACTCCAGACAGTAGCTAACCTGAAAAAAAATATATCCCCAGGACCAGAAAGCTGTAAATCAGCCAAGAGCTGTTAGATTTGAAACAGAACTACCCAGCCTGAAGGTAGTGGTCATTGTCCTCTAGAATTACCAATATTATACACAAACAAGCATGGATATATGTCTATATAAATCAATGGAAACCTTACAAAGGTAAGTATCACTAACTGCTCTCTTGAGTAGCATTAATTTTCCGTCGGTGACAATGCTTCACACATTTTCGTAGACAGCAAATGGAGACCAGAGTGCCAGAGCCCTCCTGTTCCAGCAGCTGTCATGGTTTTTCATTTTTCCCAGCCCACAGGTGGCCAGGAGAAAGATCACTGAATCACAGAATCATGCTGAGTTGGAAGGGGCCCATCAGGATCGTCGAGTCCAAGCCCTGGTCCTGTGCAGGACACCCTAAGAGTCACACCATGTGCCTAAGAGTTCTCCAAATGCTTCCTGAACTCCGTCAGTTTTGGTGCCATGACCACTGCCCTGGGGAGCCTGTTTCAGGGCCCAACCACCTTCTGGAGAAAAACCTTTCCTGATATCCAACCTAAACATCCCCCAGTTCAACTTCAGGCCATTTCCTGGAGTCTGTCACTGGTCTCAGAGACCGACTTGGGTGCCCTTCGTGAGGATGTTGAAGCCCCAGTGAGGTCTCCCCTCAGTCTCGTCCAGCTGAACTGACCAAATGCCCTCAGCCTCTCCTCATAGGGCTTCCCCTTCAGGCCCTTCACCATCCTCATGGCATCCTTTGGATGGTCTCTGACAGTTTAATGTCATTTTTACGTTGTGAGGCCCAGAACTGCACACAATATTCCAGGTGAGGCCGCCCCGGCCCAGGGCAGAGCAGGACAATCNCGAGGTGAAGCTGCCCCAGCCCAGAGCTGGCGATGCTGGGCCTGGTGCCCCCAGGACAGGGATCTCCCTCCTGGCTCCAGGGCACTGCTGGCTCATGTCCAGCTGGCCATCAACCAGGACTCCCAGGACCATCCCAGGGGCAGAATCTGGCGCTTTCCCTTGTTGAACTTCACAGCTGGTGATTGCCCAGCCCTTAAATTTGTCGAGGTCTCTCTGCAGGGCTTCTCTGGTGTTGAGAGATTCAACAGCTCCTCCCAACTCAGTATCATTGACAACCTTGCCCAGTATCCCTTCCAGTTCTGCATCCAGGTAATTTGTGAGGATGTTGAGGAGCACAGGGCCGAGAATGGAGCCCTGTGGAACCCACCAGTGACAGGTCACCAATCTGATGTCACCCCAATCCTTTGTGCCTGACCTGTGAGCCAGTTGTTCGCCCATCCCGTGAGGTGTTTATCGAGGTGTGGGCTCAACATTGTGTCCAGAAGTATCCTTGGAAAGACAGTGTGGAAAGCTTTGCTGAAGTCCAAAAAGATTACAACAGCCGGCTTTTCTTGATCAGCCAGGTGGGTTATCTTGTTGTAACAGAAAATCAAGTTTGGCAAGCAGGACTTTCTCCTCATGAACCTGTGCTGGCTGCGCCCAGTGTGTCCTCTAGGTGTTTTTCAATACCTCCCAGAATAATCTCCACAATTTTACTAGTCACTGAAGTGAGACTGACAGGCCTGTTGTTTGCAGGGTCATCCTTCTTGCCCTTCTTGAAATTGGGACTTTCACCAGCTCCCAGTCAACTGGAACTTCTCCAGATTCCCAAGACCACTCAAAAATCATTGAGAGAGGCTTTGCCATGACATCAGCAGTTCTATGACNGAAGAATGTGTTAAACACCTCTGCCTCGTCCGTGTCCCTGTTTGTGAGGTGACCATCCTCACCCTGGAATGCGGCAATATTATTTCTACATTGCCTTTTGTCATTAATATATTTGAAAAAACTCTTTTTAGATGAGCACTAGCACTTCAGCTAACTAAAAAATAACACAGGTGGGGCAGGATCACCTTTTGTTTGTCGTGGAGAAGAGAAGGCTGAGTCATCTTCCGATACATCTCCTGTTTAATAGCTTGTTGTGCCATCTGTGTGACTGCTGTTCAAAAACCTTCTGATCTGGGGTAGCGCTTGGCATACCCTAAGTACTGCTGCTGACAAATAGGGCTGCCCAGAAGCCCCTCAGCCAGATTAAAACATTACTTATGGTTTTTTTAGCTTCAGGTAATACATGAATTCCCAGCACTGCTTTCCTCTGCTTGATAAAACTCTGGCTTCATCCTGATGAACACTCCCTGAACAAGATGAAGCTGGCTGCAGGAGACAGCTGGCAGACAGGATCTGTGTGACAGTCCCTGCACTGAGCAGACCAGAGCTGGAGCAGAACAAAGCAAGAAGATGAGTGAAAAGAGACCTGCATGGATGAACAAGGAACTCCTGTTATGCAAGAGTACGCAGGAAATACACAGGAGATGGAAGCAGGGTCAGGCCACTTGGAATGAACATAAAGAGGTTGTCAGAGTAAGTCGAAATTGCTTGAGACAAGGAACACCAAGGCTCATCTAGAATTAAATCTGGCCGAGGATGTCAGGAACACTCTGAAATTCAATAAGGGCAAATGCAGGGTCCTGCATCTGGGCAGGAATAACCCCAAGCAAAAGCACAGGCCTGGGGGATCTGCTGGAACACAGCTCTGCAGAGAAGGACCTGGAGGTGCTGGGGGACAAACAGCTGTCCCTGAGCCAGCAGAGTGTCCTGGGCACAAGGAGGCCAATGGGATCCTGGAGAGCACTCAGAAGGGCATTGCCAGCAGGTCAGGGAGGGATCCTGCCCCTCTGCCCAGCCCTGGGAGCACCTCTGGAGTGCTGTGTCCAGCTCTGGAGCCTCAGCACAGCAGGGACACGGAGCTCCTGGAGTGCTCCAGCAAAGACTGTGGAGGTGAGGAAGGGCCTGGAGCATCTCCGTGCCCAGGACAGGCTGAGGGAGCTGGGGCTGCTCAGCCTCGAGAGGAGCCCCAGCTGAGAGGGGCCCTCAGCCCTGGGTGTCCCTGTGTGCAGGGAGGGCTCCGAGCAGGGCCCGGGCTCTGCTCCAGGGGCCCAGCAATGAAACCAAAGGAATGGGCAGGAACTGATGCCTGGGAAACTCCCCCTGAACATGAGGAAGAACTTCCTCCCTGTGCAGGGACCGAGCACTGGACAGATTGCCCAGAGAGGCTGTGGAGTCTCCTGCCTGGGGATATTCCAGAACCCTCTGGACACAATCCTGTGCCCTGTGCTCTGGGGTGACCCTGCTGGAGCAGCGAGGTGGGACCAGATGACCCACTGTGGTCTCTTCCAACCTGACCCATGCTGTGATTCTGTGAATTACTTGCTTTCTTCTGCTCTAAGCAGAAAGGCTGCAAGTTTTGCTGGGAGCTGCCAGCTTCCAGAGCTCCTTCTCCTTGGATGCTGCTCAGCAACTTCCTTGACACAAGTCTGCTGTCTGCTCAGGACCGGCAGAGAAACCCACATCCCACTGCTGCCCAGACACAGAATAATCCTCACTGCCTTTGCTGCTCCTCTGCAACAACAGTCTGCAGCTTTGAACAGACAAGTCCCTCCACTGAGGGGATTTATAGGCTTTCTCTTTCATTACAATTTACTCAGAGTGCTCTTATATTCTGAAATGTGGGGATTTCCATGTATACTATAGCCCAAATACTTTGGAAAGGGTCCCATCTTCCTTGTTCAACAGGCAAAGCTGTGGTTCTAGTGTTCTCAGCTGCCTTTTGCTTTCCTATGCCTCCTTGCTATGCCGGTGATGGATGTGCCTCCCCACCACCTTTTCCAAGCCATGCCTTTCCCAATCTGTGCTACTGCAGTGAAGCTGCAGCACTTGCAGGCTTTTCCTGGAGATGGAGCCACCCAGCTTCTTTCCCACTGCTTTCATTGCTCTTGTCCGAATTCTGGCAGCAGCAGGGATGTGCAGGGAAGGGCAGCTGAGCACGAAGGTGGGAATTAATTCCCAGTATGGTGCCGGGACCCAGAGGTGTCGGAGCTCCCTGCTGGGCGATACAGCCACACGTGTCCGCAGCTGTCACTGGAGCATCTTCACAGCACAGCATATCCTGTAATAACTTGTAAGCTCTCCTGCTGAAATCACTTCCCATGTTAGCCTTTCCTAGGTTTCCTCTTGCCGGATTGATGTTTACTCTGCCTGCAATTCCCCCAGGTTTCTCTTTATTAAATTTTGCTTTCCACCCTCATGCTTTCTGCCTTTTGCTTTTCTGTGCCTGCAATTCTGGTGTCTTTTGCTTTTGATTAATTTGCAGCTCTCACCAGTTCTAACTAATCCTCCCAAGTATCAAATCTCATTACTCTCTGCTTGTTTCTTCTTCTGAATCATTAATGAGAGCGTTAAATAGAACAATTCCTGACACGTATCCCCGTGCCATCATATTATACAAATACTCCCCAGTTTGCTATATTGTCAACTATCTTTTTGTTCCAGTCCTTCAGCCAACTTTGAAATGAGCATGTTCCTTCCAAGCCTGATTTGGATTAATTTATCAGACAGGAATTTCATCAGTGTGTCAAGTGTTTCACTGCAGTCCAAATCTGGCTGGTTTTGCTCTCCTGCAAATGTGCCCTCTAGTGCTTTTCTTGGCTTGGATTCTTTCAAAATAAAAACATCAGTAATATTGCCAGGCAACAGTTGTTGCTTGCTGCTCAGAGGGTTTTGGCCATCTGAATTTCACCATGTATAATCTGTGTTTCACCTCTGTGCTAAGACCCAGACAGTCTTTTCAGTGACAAAGTTCATCTGCAAAAATTATCAGGTACAGGGTATTTTTTCTTAAGCATAACCTCCTGCAGGTGTAATATTTTCAAGGAAGCATGGGAGCAGAGGAAAACATGGATTTCAGACAGCTGTTTGGTTTTCATCTTGTTCAGCTTCAAACCCTTAGATGTGTTCCTTGCTGTTTCAGGTAACAATTCAAGAAAAGCTGGGGTGGAAATGGAGAAAGGCAGGCTGGAAAGTGGCTGCTAAGTGCAGGAAGCTGGTGAATAGAGGTAAATTAAGAAAGGTTTTGTCTTTGCAGCTCACAGGTCAGGTTTGGTGAAGGCTTTCTGGTGCTGCTGGTCACCTTGTGCATTGCAGCTGGCTCTAGCAAGCCAGTTCTTTTCTCATCCTGATGCTGCTGCTGAACTTGTAAGCAGCTCATCTGATGGGAGTGACCATGCTGTCAGCAAATTCTTCCTCCTGCTCTGGGGAAGCACCAACCTCCCCAGGGGTTGTCATCTCTATCAGCAGAGTCTTTATTTGTGGGTAGACAGGTACGCAGTGCATCAGTGGTACCAGATTTACACAGCACCCAGAATCATCACATTTTTGGTGACAGCTGTCCCCACTGAGTGACACAGAACTCTTTTAACTGGGCATCATTTTGTGCCCTGGTAGGCACTAATTAATAACATGGTTTTTGAAGTGGCAAGAGAATTGGGTAATGTTTGTTTTGTGTTCTGGTGTGAGAAAATGTGATGTCTTTTTCACAGTCAGCAATAAAAAACACCCTCAGGTCTTATTTTCCTAGTTAGCAAGAAGACTGGGTATATAAAAAAAACATTGACAGGTGCCTTCCTATTCAGCATGCTGACACACCATGCAGAGCACTCAGTCTGCCTTGAAGCTCATGGAACTTGTTAAAACATAAAAATTGTACCAAATAATTGAACAATTACAAATTACTGAGAACATCCTTCATTTTATCAGCAGAAAATTACACCCTTAACTGCCAAGGTAATTTTGATAAAATCAACACTCTGGGCTAGGAATTTATCAAGCAAATAAAGGTTGATTACCACTACTTGATAAAAGCATCAAATTGCCAATAATAATGTATTATCAGCATGAAAACCTCTTGCTCTTTCTATTTACCAAATCATCATATCTATTTGTGCAACAACTGCAGCAGACAAGTTAAAACAGTAGTCTTGATTTTGCCATCTGTTAAATGGAGGAAAAAACCAATATTACTGTGAAGAGCTGAAAAGCTGTTTTGTAATTTTCATATTGCCTTGGGACCTTTGGAAGGAATTGCTCTCTTGCAGGAAAAGCACTGCACCTTTTTCTTCAGCTCGTCTGGGCCATATGTTTCATTTCTAATTAAAGCATGACCTTGCAATGAGGATGGCAGCCACCTCATCATTAGCTGCATGAAGTGTTCTCCCTGACTTCCCTAGGTGCATTATTGCCATGATTTATTCCATCCTTTCATATTTCTCTATGGCCAACAAGTCTCCCTCCAGCTGAAAACATTTTCCCTTTGCCTTGGCCTCTGCTTCCCCATTCCTAAATGGAACTCCCTCCACATAATAGTAAGATGGATATAACCCTTGGTGTTTTACTGGGCAATGTATAGCCACAGACCCATGGGATCACTGAGGCTGGAAAAGCCCCCTAAGATCCTCAACTCAAACTGCTAACCAGCACTGCCAAGCCCACCACTAAACCATGTCCCTCATCATCACATCTACGCAGCTTTTAAATCCCTCCAGGAACGCTCACTCCACCACTGCCCTTGGTAGCCTGTCAAAGGAAAGGAGAAAGGCAGGTACTGAATGAAAAAAACACTTGTAGTAGAGCACAGGCCTTGTGATTGGAGATAATGTCCCATTTGTACTGACGCATGTTTTACTTCCCAGAATTTTAGCTTTGTTTGAGGTCAAGTACTCGCTACGCATCACTCAAACATGAACAAAGTAGGCCAGAATCTTCCTTATCATTAGGGAGTGTAAACTCAGTGACACTGGGCATGATGCCTTAGGTTCTAACTTTTGTATTTTTCAAATTCTGTATTCCCAGTGTGTAACTCTAAAATGTCTTGTAGCCTGTGAGCTGCTGCTCTCTCATGCTAAGATAGACATAACAAAGCCTCTCCAGGCTGCTCTCCAAGGACACCCAGCCCATCCGAGGCCCAAAATGTGTAACCCAGCATCTTGAGAAGGGGGGCAAGCTGAGGGGAAATTCCACCATTAGCTAAAGTTTAATTGGTGAAATTGGGTTGATATGCAAATGGACCAAAGCTATAAAAGTGTGAAGAACTCGTGACTCGGGGTCCATCTTGGGTGTAGCCTTTGGCCTGCCCAGGGTCTACCTTTGAAGGACTTTTAAATAAATAGTCACCTTTACTCCCTTACTCCTGTCTAGTCTCTGTTTCTACGTTGGCCTCTTTAGACATCAGGCAAAGGCTACTAAAATGCTAACGTTTAGGGTGGAGACCACTGGAGCTGGTGCCTTCTGATCCCAAACACAGCAGGGCCCAGGCTCAGTGTGCCGGCCGGAGGCACATCGCCTCTCCAAACTGGTTCCAAAGGGCTGGAATGTGGGGCTCAAAGCCCACCCACAAGGCCTGGGGCTGCTGGAGAATCCCTCAAAGAAAATCTGCCTGGAGCTGCCAGGACTGAGCCTTGCAGGTGACACAGAGACTGAGAGCACCTGCAGTACAGCCCAGGGAAACACTGCAACTGCAATCTTCCTCTGCCTCTCCTCAGGTGACATCAAGGTGACATCGGCACTGCTGCCCTCTGCCTTAGGAGAAAAGCAAGCAGAAAGGCTCCTGAACAAACCATCCCTTGCAAAGGTGGGCAAGATCATTCTAATGACTCCTTTGGTCTCCAGGCCACCTGAAGATACTGGGAGTTGTTTGTGCCAGGGCTGTGGGAAGGACAGCCTGCCACAGTTACAGAAACTAGAGATGATAGAATTACCTCAACATCTTTTGCAAAACCCTGGAAATTCTTGACCGTGGTACTGTCTGGGTCAATCCCCATTCACTGTCATTACCAATCGTCTGAGTCCACCAATAATCCCTGCCTTTGGCAGCTTTTAGCAGGACAATAGAGTGAAGATGGGCTGATGCTCTTTGCTCACAACTGGGCCACACTCTCTGGTCAGACCCCCGGGTTGGTATTTCTCACCCAGCAGGGCCCGTGGTTGGACAAGAGACCAAACCAGAAAAGTCAGAGAAACAGATGGGAAAGCAAAACCTCAAAGTGACATTTGAAATGAGCACTCATTCAATAAGAAAATGGATTACACACCCACAGTTCTGCAGGAAGGGAGATGGGGAAAAGCGAGTGCAAAGAGCAGAAGGGATTGTGCTCACCCAGCCCATCCTCAGGCTCGGAGCTCCATCTCGTGGGTGCTGGCCACCAGCAGCGGCCACTGGCCAAGGGGGCGGGGGGCCATCCAATCTCTTGGGGATCTGGAGCTCAGCAGGGCTATGGACACGCCTTCTGGTGGCCTTTACTTACTGCTTTACTTCATGCTGGAGCCAGAAAGCCAT
>VWZT01014987.1:0-21893 GCA_013397055.1 Pachycephala philippinensis
CGTACCTGGGTGCAGCCCTTGAGGGACAGGGCCCGCAGCCCCCCGCAGCCCCGCACCAGCGCCTGGATCCCGTCCTTGGTCACTTGGTCGCACCAGGAGATGATGAGCTGTTCCAGCAGCGGGCATCCCTCGCTGGGGACACAGGGACACACACGGAAATGCTCATTCACCTCGGGAAAAATCCTGCTCCGAGGCAGAACCGCTGATATTCCCATTTCTGGGATGCACAGAGCAGCCCCACACCCGGCAGGGGACAGCCCAGCTCCAAAGGGAGGTTCTGTGGGGAACGTGGGGCGGTGCTGGAGGATCTCAGAGGGCTTGTCCAGCCTTAATGATTCTATAATTCCATGGAAAATCCGTGCTGCTGGCTCCTACCTCAGTGCTTTCAGGGACAGGTTGGTTATGGAGGTGCAGGAAGCCAAGTCCAGGTGCCTGAGTTTGGAGCAGAACTTGCTGAGGCTGGTGCAGGTGCTGCAAGAGACACGCGGGGACATTCCTGCAATGGGTTCATCTCAGGGATGGGATATCCCATGGGATGGGCAGGCTGGGGTGAGGGTGGAGGTAGGACACTGATGCCTTGGGTTTTCACTTTTATATTTTCCAAATTCTGCATTCCCAGTGTGTAACTCTGCAGTGCCCTGCAGCCTGGGAGCTGCTGCTCTCTCATGCTGAGACAGACAGAACAAAGCCTCTCCAGGCTGCTCTCCAAGGACACCCAGCCCGGCCTAGGCCCAAAATGTGGAACCCAGCATCTTGAGAAGGGGGGCAAGCTGAGGGGANTCCCACATCCCCCCAAGCCTGGCTTTCCCTAAAAAAAGAGAGGGAGAACAGGGGCACCCAGGAAGAGGGAAGAGTTTTACTCACGCGTCCGTGATCTTGGTACAACCATTGAGGTTCAACACTTCGATGTTCCTGCAGTTCTGGGCAAAGGTCCTTTGGAAAAGGAAAGGGAAAAAAAACCCCTGGATTTGTCAGGCAATGGAATTCCAGGTGTTTTACAGCGTTCGTTTGAACTGTAACACGTCAGATGGAAGTGTCACAAAAGGGCATGGAACAGATTAAAGATGAAAATAGAGAAAATCAAGGAGGAAATCAAGGAGGAAATCAAAGGAATCAAGAAAGAAGAAAGGAATCAAGAGAATCAAGAAGGAAATCAGGATGAAAATCAGGATGAAAATCAAGAAACGAATCAAGAAAGAAGAAAATCAAGAAGAACATCAAGAAAGAAGGAAATAATCAAGAAAAGAATCAAGAAAACCAAGAAAACCAAGAAGAAAACCAAGAAAACCAAGAAGAAAACCAAGAAGGAAATCAAGAAGGAAATCAAGAAAGAAGAAAGGAATCAAGAAAGAAGAATCAAGAAAATCAAGAAGTAGATCAAGAGAATCAAGAAGAAAATCGAGAAAAAGAAAAGAACCTAGAAAATCAAGAAGGAAATCAAGAAAGAAGAAAAGAATCAAGGAAAGAACCTATAAAGAAGGAAAGAATCGAGAAAATCAAGAAGAAAATCAGGAACAAACCCAAGAAAATCCCTGATTTCTGCTGCTCCACCTCGTGCCCACCTCAGCCGCAGCACTTGGCCTTATTTTAATGAGAATTGAGAGAAGTGGTTGCTGGGCGAGGTTAAAAATGATAAATTAGGTGATAAAAACACAATAAATTAAATTATAAAAGCAACGAATTAAATGATAAAAATGATGAATTAAATAATAAAAAATTGATAAATGAAATTGATAAATGAAATTGAGAAATGAAATTGAGAAATGAAATGAGAAATGAAATGAGAAATTAAATGAGAAATTAAATGAGAAATGAATATTCTCTGTCAGTGCTCTCCAGGTTCGGACACCCTGAGGGTCTGGGATCCGAAATGGGGATAAATTCTCCCAATCCTGCTTTTCCAGCCCATTCCAGAGCAGGATGAAGGTGCAGCTCTACCTTAAGGCGTTGTCCCCCACTCCCAGGCAGCCCCTGAGGCTCAGCTTCCGCAGGAATCCCCCACTTCTCTTGGAAATGTTCTCCACCACTCGGCCCTGGGGGAGACAGGAAAAGCCACGTGAGAACCCCAGAGAGCTCCAAAATGAACATTTTGCAGCTCAACAAAAGTTTGGTATTCAAGGGAAAAAAAAAAAAGGTGCTAAGGAAATCAAAATGCCACGGGAACGGGCTGAGGGAGGGGGAGGGAGAATGATTCAGCTTCTGAAGATGGAGAGACAAGGAGCAATCACCTAAAGCCAATCAGCTGAAGGATTTTGAGGGATTTCCTCCAGTTTGGAGCTCCTGGACATGGGCACAGACTCCCCGAGGAAGGTGAGGGGAGCTACACCTCAGATTTCCAAGTACAGCCAACGGATAAACTTCAATTTCTACTCAAAACCAGATGGGCAGAACCAGCCCAGGAGTTTTGCTCCTGCAGGAAAAGGGATTCAACCATTTCTGCTCAAGAGATCCAGGAAAAAGGCTTTTTAATTTCGAATCTGGATCCAGTGGAAGCCTCCAAAGACCCCACTAAAGCCAGGATTTACTTTTCTCCCTGGGAATGAAAGGCAAAACCAAACCCAGAACATTTCCCTGCACTTTGGTTGTTCCTCATAGAACAGGAGCATCCCCTGGTCCTTCCAGGACTAAGTGGCATTTGGGACCTCTGTGAGATGAGGATTTCCTTCCAGAATCTCTTTTCCAGTCTAAAAAAAACCCAAATCAGCCACCAGGCTCAATGCAGCACAACCCTGGGCTGCGCAGGTGAGCTCTGGGACCACGGGAGCAGCTCCACATCCAGTAAAAAGGCTGGAAAAGCTGAAAAGCTCCCTGATTTTCCTCTGTGAGATGAGGATTTCCTTCCAGAATCTCTTTTCCAGTCTAAAAAAAACCCCAAATCAGCCACCAGGCTCAATGCAGCACAACCCCACCATGAGACAAGGGACCAGGTGAGCTCTGGGGACACCACGGGAGCAGCTCCACATCCCTGCAAAAAGGCTGGAAAAGCTGAAAAGCTCCCTGATTTTGCAGTTCCTCAAGCAATCCTATGAATTCTGCTGGAATTAAACAAGCCAAATGTGTTTCTATCAAGAATTTACAGGGACTGATGGATTTAACTCCGTTGCAGCGGAGCCTGAGGACATCAGGAAGCCCAGCAGGAACTCCTGAGGTGAGGTACAACAAATTCCAGTGTTTTGTTTTCCAAGGGGAAGCTGGGCTGAGGCAACAACACGGGTTTGATGTGCAGGGACATGAAAAGCACCCCAAAAAGCACTGGTTTGGGTTCCCAGCCTCTCCCTCCTCCCAGACTGAGCTGCTCAGTCCCATCTGCCACTCCACACATCAGGAGCCCTGAGAACTCCACTCTAAATCAATAATTCCATGGGTCCAGGATTTTTAGGGCATGTTATGAGGTGGAGGATTTATAATAAAGACCAAAAATCCCCCATTTCCTTCCCTGTCCTGCTGCTCGGACTCTCAGCAGCACAAAGGGAATTATTTTAACTCTTTCCTCCCAAATCAGGGGTGGATTTCCCACTCAGCAGCTGCTTGATGCCTCTGCCTACAACAAATTAAAGCCACACATTCCCCATTTCCCTCCTCCAACGTGTTTTAAACAGGATAAAACATCCTGATAAGAGACTTAAGCATTGGGGGTTTTTTTTCCTCATCCCTTTTCCTGCTCGAGGCAATTGGAATTTTCAGCCTCCATCCCCACCCGTGCTGCAGAACCCACATCCAACGGGTTCAGCTCCAAAGTTGCATCTTTTAGGGACAATTTGGATCTCCTGAATCACCTTCAATTTCAATTTTTGGTATTAAAGATACAAATATTGCAGGCCATGATTCAATAGACACTCGTGGTCTTACCCGTGCTGTGTTTGAGTGCGAGGAGGAGGAGTTAAAATTCTCTTGCACACAAGCAGCAGTTTTCCCCAAAAATGCACCTTTCCTCCTAATTTCTGTTTTTAGAACAGACAAAACTACTTTTCTTCCATTACTACCTCTAAGCCTGCTAGGGATGTAGAATTCTGTCCATTTTCAAAAGCTGAATGGATCACTGAGACTTTAAAAGACTCCCTGAAGCTGAAGAACTGAAATTAATGATTTCTGTCTCCAGGGAAGGTAGAAAGGGTTACGCTGGGAGTATTAAATCCATTCTAGGCTGTTAATTACATTTTAACAAGAAAAAAAAAATGGGTTTGTATGTCAATTATACCTCAATATCCCTCTGGAAATCAAACAGGTCAATTCGCTGCCAGTTACTGCCATCCAGGGCCAGAACATTCCATGCCTTTATCGGGGGGAAAAAATGTAAATGTGTGGTTAATATGAAAAAAAAAAAAAGGTCAGTGGGGACCTAGTCCCAGTTTGTTCCTTTGAGAAACAACATCCTGTCCCAGGTGGGAAAGCAACAGGTTAATTCCAGCCAGCAGGGAGAACGGGGCTGGCACCAGGAGCAGGGACAACTCGGAATTCCAAGTCCCCCCAGCCAGGGAAGAGGTGCCCTGGCTGCTCCCACTCCCTTGGGAGGTGGAGCTGTGAGCCAGAAGAGTGCTTGGAGCTCGGGTACCTTCACATTCCTGGCTGGAATCTCCTCCCCAGCACCTCAGAGGACACCTGGGCACAGGTGAGTCCCCTGGGGGACCCCGCACTGATAAAGGGTTTGGTTTTTGTTGAAATAACCAAAATATCTGGTGGTTGCTGCTCCAGAGGAGAAGCAGGAGCTCAGAGCTGGTCACCGTGCCCTCAGCCAGGAGCACAGGGCTGGATTTAAAGTTTTGGTTACGTCAGCAAGGTAAACAAGTGGATCTTGTAATAACCAGGAGCCAGCGTTGTGCAAGAGGCAGGGATAAACCCAGGGGGATTTTCCATCCCCTCTCCCACGTGCACTGAGCTCATCCCCACCACAAACAGCAGCTCCTGGGCTGGGGTTAGTGCAGAGTTACAACAGATGACAGAACTGAGCAGTAATGAATTTTTTGGGGGTTTAAACCTCACTGCTGAGATTTGTTTTAAGGTCTGGGGGTTGCCAGAGAGAGGAGAGCAGTGGGAAATGCCCCAGTGGCTGTGTGATTCCATGGGCAGCGCAGGGAACGTTCCAGAGCCTTCCTGCACATCCCTGCAGGAACCTCCTGTGCTGTGCCATGGAATGTGCTCCGTGCTGTGCTCCCTGTGCAAACAGGAGCTGGGACACGCCAGGAGAACACCCTGACACTGGCAAAGAGTCCCCAGCAGCCCATTCTGGTCACTACTGCTCTGCTGGATTTCAGCTGGGAGCTCTTGCCCTGCAAAGGTCATCACTGTAACGCCCAGACACCACACAGGGGATTTTTTAATGCAATTAACGATGTTTAAACATCCTTTTTTAAAATTCCGATGTGTTTAGAGTTATTAAATCAGTCGTGGTTGAGGTTTGGGCCAGGACTGATGGGTCTGTGCAGGTGTCACCCAGCCAGGATGGTGAACACACCACTCCAGCTCCTTCCCTGGATCACCATCCCACCCTCGCTGTGCTGCTTCCCCTGGGAGTTACCAGACACTGGCAGGAAAAATAAACCTGAATAAATCTGGCAGCTCCAGATAAATGAACTTTCCAGTCCAGTTGGAGGAATTCTCCCAAGCAAATAATCCAAGTTGGGTTTCATTAACTGAAGCCCACAGAGGATAAGAACAACCCCTCATTTTATTTCCCTGCTTACTCCAACTACATCCAAGCAGAAAATAAACTTTGATTGACTGTGCAGCATCTTTGTGAATCAGAATTCCTGGATTTTACACCAAAACCCACAGGATGCCATTTTGGACTCATCCCATGTTGGGGATTCCAGCAGTGTGAGCTCCCTGTACAAACCCAGAAGGAGGGGAGAGTTCAGCCCCCTCCCCTTTGTACCCGGGACACTGGAAAATGCTATTCCAGCTTGGAATTGCCCCTCACTGGGGCTATGGGAATTTTCCAGGACTTCCAGGGGACACTAAATAACCCCAGCTGAGTGGAACAAAGCTCCCTGGTCCAATCCCCCCGGGGTGATGTGCTGGGGAGGGCTGGAGAGGGAGGATTGGCACCCAAATCCAACCCCCTGCTAAAATCCATGAGGAAGGAGGAAGGTTCTTACCCTGGAAACTTGAGCACAACGACACAGAGTGACCACATCCAGGAAAGAGAAAATTCTGGAACAGAAATGAGAGACACCTTATTGGTTATTGACATTTAAAACAAAGGGGACGTGGAAAACAAAGCGGGGGTGGGGAGAGGAAAAAGAAAAAGGATTGGGACAGCAAAACTTCTTTGTGATTCGGCTGAAAGCTGAACTGTGAAAAGAAGTGCAGAGGCAGCAATTCCCAAATGGAGGCAAAATATGGCCATAGAGGCACTGGGACACAGAAACCTCACACCTTGGAGTAGGTCCTGAAATCAGTTCCCAAATGATTTCTCACCAAATGACTGCTCACCTGTCACTGTAGCACCCCAAACAGGTAAAAAAGGACACAGACCAAGCGCCAAAGATGATCAGAAATAAGGAAAAAATTTTAATGGAGGATTGAACAGCTTTTATATGTTAATACCCAGAAGAGTGTTGAATGGCATAAAGTAATTGGCCTCTTGGCCATCCACCCCTCGAGGTGACTCGCCAAATTCGGAACCATCCGTTTCCAGATGTTTTTCTAGTTAAAACCATAACAATCATTGACAAACAACTGCAGGTGCAGAAGTTTACCAAACTGTAACATCGTTTTAAATTCTTTACATAGGAAAGACAGAGCTCTCACAAAATGCTGCAAAGGCTAAAGAAATTCCCTGCTGAGGCTTTTTTTCGTATCCATACTCACCCACAGTGACTCCTGCAGGAGCCTCACACTGGGACAGGACAGGGAGCAGCACCAGGGTGCTGGGCTGGCTCTGGGAGTGACTCCAACGAGGGAGCAGCACCAGGGTGCTGGGCTGGCTCTGGGAGTGACTCCAACACTCCCAGCACCTTCAGCAGCAGCTCCTGAGTGGGCAGTGCCACCCCTCGGTGCCAGCTCAGGGATGGAGGCAGGGCACAGCCCGCTCTCAGTGCCCAGATCATTCCTGGTTTGCACAGCGCTGATCACGGGGCTGGAGCTCCTCTGTTCTGAGCAAAATTGGGACAGCTGGGGCTGTTCAGGGGTGACCTAAGTGTGGCCCCCCAGTACCTGAAGGGGCTAAGGAATGATGGAGCAGGGCTGTTTCCAAGGGCCTGGAGTGCCAGGATATGGATGCTAAAAAGCTTTAGCAGAGAAGTTTTCAGCTCTCAGCAGCAGTTTGTGAGAGCTCTGTTCTTTCTTATGTGAAACTATGTAAAACGTGATAAAGCTTTTTGTAAACGGACTTTGCTTATCTTGCACCTGCAAATATAATTAGAATTGTTGTGATACCGACTGGAGAAATGGATGATGTGAGAATTGACCAATCACTCTGTGGGTAGTTAGTTAGAGGTCCAATACCTCTTGCCTTTTAGGTAAACACTAAAAGAACTAAACACATAAAAACACGTCTTTTATTAATTAAACAATTCCTTTCTGCTGCCCACACTCGTGTCTCTGAGTCCTTCTTTGCCCTCCGGCAGCGCCGACAGCGACACCAGGACAAGGGGGAATGGGGTTAAACTGGGACAGGGCACGGTTGGATGGGATATTGGGAAGAAATTCCTCCCTGCGAGGGTGGGCAGGGGCTGGAACAGGTTTCCCAGAGAAGCTGTGGCTGCTCCATCCCTGGAAGTGTCCCAGGCCAGGCTGGAGCACCCCGTGATGGGGGAAGGTGTCCCATGGCAGGGGATGGGAATGGATGAGCGTTAAGGTCCCTTCCAGCCCAAACCATCCAGGATTCTGCACTGCCACAGCTGGCAGAGCCAGATGTGCTCAGCCAGGAGGGACCAAGGATGCTGTGGTCACTCCTGAGTGTCACCCTGGGCACACCCCTGGGCCAGGGCACACCCCGGGGCTGCCAGGCTGTTTTGGGATAAAGGATATTGCCAGGCTTTTCCCTCGGGATCACACCCCCCCAGCTGTGGATGCAGGAAGCACCGAGCCCATGGAAAGCTCCCAATCTGCACCAAGACATCAATAATGTATAAAATTCAATGGGATTTCAACGTCATTTTATGGTTTATGGTTATTCAAACAATCGTGTCCCAAAACGGACGAGGTCAAGCAGAGGGTGGGAGGACATCAAGGTCTCGTTCCCTTTTGGGAACAATTATAAAACTGTAGTTTTTGCGAAGATAATACAAAGAGTTCCACCACAATATGCTTTAATATTTTAATTTATTATTTTCAACTTGAAGGCCACCTGAAAGAGAAAGGAAATGTTGTCAGCCACGAGCAGTAGGGATGGAAAAAGCACTTCAGAAACACCAATATTGGGGGAAAAGGGTGTTCCTGATGGAGGGTGAATGCAGATTATTGATCAGAATTTGATAAAGGTGTCACAGGTATCACACACAACACTCAGCTAAACCAGGATAAACAGCCACGTTCCCTCCTGTGCTCCTCCAGGGATACTCATGGATCCAGGGAGTTAAGGGGTTAAGATCCAAGGGGTTCAAGGTGCTTTTGATCTTATTGTGGGACAAAACCCACGGCGATGTGCTGGGGAAAGCTCTGGAGAAGATCCCACGTGTGCTCTAACACTGTTTGGGAACCCCAGTTCTGGATTTCAGGGCAGCTCCCTCCCTGCTGGGGACAACGCTCCCCCCGACCCTGATGGCATTTACTGGTGTCCAAGGGTTTATTCAGCACCGTGTCCATGCACAACAATACCAGGAAAACCTGGAGAAAATTCTTATTGTCACCCTAAATTCCCATCCTAGGAGTAAATAAAACTTCAAATTCTACGGGAGCAGCGGCTGGGTCACTCCCTATGGAAGTGTTCTCTATTTTCATTAAAATTCCCTTCTCCCTTTTAATAAAATTCTCTTCTGGCAATCCCCAGACTGTCAATAACCACCTCATCCCTCTATCAGGGCTGGCAGATCTTGGATAAATTCTCCTCCACTTCCTGCTCCTCCCTTCCCAGCCTGCCCACACAATGACAGGGATTCACCCCGGCCAAGCCCTCACCCCTCTCCCTTCCCCAGCACGGAGATCTCGGCTCTAAGAAGCTCCAGAGCCTTTTCCAGTGTTCCCTCAGCTCCTCCTGCTCTTGTCCAAGACCCTGAGCTGATGATCCAGCAGAATCTGGCTGCAAAAATGACTTTTTCACAGCAGTCACTCCTTGCTTGTGGATTTTACTGGATCCATGGACCGGGAAGAGCAGCAGAGCACAGGTAAAGTCCTGCAGGCACCCTGACCTGAGCTGAGAATCCCACTGCAGCCCTGAGGAGGGGCTTTTCCCTCTCCAAGGAACTGCTGGAGAACATTAAAATACCCCAAACCCCCCAAATAAGCAGTGACAGAGCAGCAGCAGAAAGCTGATCAGCACCACTGGAATGGTTTTTCCCAATTGTGCTTTAAGGGGCCCAAAGGCACCGTGCTGGGATATTTATTGTTCCACCCAACCAGGATTCCTGTGCCTGATGAGCCCTTTGACATCGCTCTTTTTACTCTTCAGAGCTGACAGTGGAGAAAATAATCCACAAAATTAACTTTATCATCAAACAGCGATCGCAGATGAAGGCAGACTGAGCTTCCCAAGCAGGAATTAAGTCTGGGATCGCAGCAGATTAAATTGTCTCACTGCAAAGGGACTCCCCACGTGTGTGATTGTGTCTGAACAGCTCAGCTCTGCACAGTTTGGGTAAAACACGCTCGCTTTGAGCAATTTTCAGGTTTCAACCTCTTAATCCACTCAGGGGTTTCTAGGACTCCTCACTTTCCCACTGCTGCTCTAATTAGATTAGGGTCAAGACTCTCAGGAAATCCCTGGGTGCTGCGGGTTCCAAGGTGAGCCAGCTTAGACCTTCAGCCTTCTAAAATTATCCATGCCAATTTCTGCCAGTGACCCCCCCACCATCCCAGTTCAATTCCAGTTCAATCCCAGTTCAATCCCAATTCAGTTCCAGTTCAATCCCAGTTCAATTCCAGCTCAATCCCAGTTCAATTCCAGCTCAATTCCAGCTCAATCCCAGTTCAATTCCAGCTCAATTCCAGTTCAATCCCAGTTCAATTCCAGCTCAATTCCAATTCAATCCTGCTCCCAAAGCTGGACAGGGGGACAGAAATCCCAGTTCAAGTCCAGTTCAATTCCAATTCAATCTCAGTTCAATTCCAGTTCAGTTCCAGGTCAATCCTGCTCCCACGGGCTGGGCAGGGGGACAGAAACCACAGCTCTGCTGCCAACTCAGTGCTCCCCCTGGGCACAATTCCAGCTCCCCAGGGATAAAGCAGCGTGTGGGGATGGCAGAGCCAGGGCTGGGGATGTGCTGGGCAGGGCTGGGGATGGCAGAGCCAGGGCTGGGGATGTGCTGGGCAGGGCTGGATGGGCACAGCACGGAGTCAAAGCTGCTTAAGACAGGAGAGAGCTGCAAACTGCTTGACCTGCCCGTGACCCAGCAGGAAGAGCAGAATTCCTGCAGTATGGATGCTAAAAAGCTTCAACAGAGAAATTTTCAGCTCTCAGCAGCAGCTCGTGAGAGCTCTGTCTTTCTCATGCAAACTATGCAAGACAATGATAAGGTTTCTGTAAACCAACTTTGCTATCTTGCACCTGCAAAATATAATTAGAATTGTTATGATATCGACTAGGGAAATGGGTGACGTGAGAATTGACCAATCACTCTGGTAGGTAGTTAGCTAGAGGTCCAATAACCTCTTGCCATTCCAGTAAACACTAAAACACTAAACACTAAAAGAACCAAAAACATAAAAACCCGTCCATTGTTAATTAAATAATTCTATACTACTGTCTACATTCCTGTCTCCATGTCTTTACTACTCTCCGTCCTGGCCGCAACAGTGACACTGCAGCCTGATCCCTGCTCCCAGCCAAGCACCCTGGGAGTGAAACCCTCTTGGGGAGGGCAGCAGAGACCACCTCTGCCAGGGAAATCCAGGCTTGGCACTGGGGTTTGGTGGCCAAGACCGCAGGCAGCCCCCAGGAAGGAAAGCACCTTTCCAACAGCAGTGGAATTGCAGGGAAACAGGGCCAGGATGCCCCTCTGGGGAGCTGGAGCCAACATGGATTTGTCACCGGGAGTCACCAGGCAGACACTGCCCAGGGAGGAGCTGGAGCAGCCAAGGAACGAGGGGGCAGTGGGGGGAATTCTGCTTTTTGCTGCTGTGGCTCCTTGCTGGGTGTGAAGGCACAGTCACCTCCAGAGGTGTCACCTCCAGGGGTGTCACCTCCAGGGGTGTCACCTCCTGGCTCTCAGCTGGCAGGAGGCAAAGCTGGGGCAGGGGCAGCAGTGCCAGGACACGGAGTGGTCACCACTTGCTGGGGCTGAGGCTGCCCCTGCATCCCTGGCACTGTCTCAGGCCAGGCTGGATGGGGCTTGGAGCAGCCCGGGACAGTGGGAGGTGTCCCTGCCCGTGGCAGGTGGAACCAGGCAATCCCTAAGGTCCCTCCCAACCCAAACAATCCTGGGATTCTGTGACCTGGGATTCTGTGACCTCCCAGGCCAGGCTGGATGGGGCTTGGAGCAGCCCGGGACAGTGGGAGGTGTCCCTGCCCACAGCACGTGGAACCAGGCAATCCCTAAGGTCCCTCCCAACTCAAACCATCCTGGGATCTGGGACCTCCCCAGATGCTCTCTGGAGACGCAGGACAAACGGCCCCGTTCCAGGTGGGGCAGAACACGATGCCAGTGCTGCACCCTGGCCATGGACAGGGCCATGTCCCGGGACAGCCCTCGGGAGCTCCACCCCTCCTGCTACTCCCCTGTGCTTTTAGGGGTAACAAAGGCTGCTGTTCTCCCCTTTCACATCCTCCTCCTCCTCTTTATTTTGCCTAAGTGCAGCTTTCACTCCACGCACAGGGGACCCCGGAGCCGTCTGAGAGTGGCCGGGACAGGGAACAGGACTTCACAGAGCAGTGCCCAAACACACCAGCCTTTGTCCTGCACACAGTGACACCCATTTACGGGAGATTCCCACAGAAAACCCATCCAAGTTTCCCTTTCAAAGGCTGCACTGTCAATGCACAGTCATTAATTTTCGCAGTATGCTAACAGTGAATTCCAGCTCTCCAAACCATTACTTATGAGCTTTAAACATTTATCAACTCCCGATTTCCCCTCGGTTCCACCCGATCCCGAACAATTCCCTGCTCTGCAGCAGGTTGGGATGATCAGCAGCAGCAAGGACACAACAGGCACAGACATTTCCACAGGGCAGGAGTGTGGGAATTCGGCCACGCTGTGGCTTGTCCTGATGCAATTCCCTGCTCCATGCAGGACCTTCCATCCTTCCTACCACAAATCCTTCTCCAATTGTCTGGGAGTGTTCATGGAATCATGGAATGGTTCGGGTTGGGAGGGACCTTAGGGATTGTCTGGTTCCACCTGCTGTGGGCAGGGGCACCTCCCACTGTCCCAGGCTGCTCCAAGCCCCAATGGCCAGCCTGGCCTGGGACAGTGCCAGGGATGCAGGGGCAGCCCCAGCCCCAGCCCCAGCAAGTGGTGACCACTCCGTGTCCTGGTGTCGCTGTAGCACCCCGAATGGGTGAAGAACGACACAGTCTAAGTGCCCAAGGTGATCCGAAGTAAGGAAGTTTAATGGGAGATTGAACAGCTTTTATATGTTAATACCCAGAAACGTGTTGAATGGCATAAAGTAATTGGTCTCTCGGCCATCTACCCTTCAAGGTGATTAGCCAAATTCTGAACCATCCATTTCTAGATGTTTTTCTAGTTAAAACCAAAACAATCCTTGACAAACAACTCAAAGGTGTAGAAGTTTACAAAACTGTAACATTGTTTTAAATTCTTTACACGGGAAAGACAGAGCTTTCACAAAATGCTGCAAAGGCTAAAGAAATTCCCTGCTGAGGCCTTTTTCATATCCATATCCTGGCACTGCTGCACCTGCCCCAGCTTTGCCTCCTGCCAGCTGAGAGCCGGGAGGTGACACCCCTGGACGTGACACCCCTGGAGGTGACATCCCTGCAGGTGACACCCTGGAGGTGACACCCCTGGAGGTGACACCCCTGGAGGTGACCGTGCCTTCCCACACCCAGCACCGAGCCAAACCCCAACCTCTGCCTCCACTCAGGATCATTCCACTTCCATCCACCAGAAACCTCACCCAGGCTCCGAGCGAGGTTCCCAATGCCCGCACACCTCTCCTTCCCTGAAATCCATGCAAAATGCCACTGACGTTCCATCACCCAACCCTTTTCTCCCTACCCTATTCCCCACATTCCCAGTGCCACACGGACTCCCAGCCTCACCCAGCAGAGCTCTTCACAATCCCCCACAACCCCTTGTCTTGTCACCTCAGCACAAGGACAAACCCCGGGTTTGTTGCATCTGCTCCCATCAGAAAAAGAAAATCGTCTCGGAAAATCCAGAAAGACAATTTTTTGTCACTCTTTTGCTGTTGCCATTGTTCAGGACAAGCACAGCTGCTGCCACCTGCAAACTCCTCCTCTGGAGGCTGTGATGGAGGCTGTGACTCCATCCTGCTCCTCCCAGAGGTGCCTCTCTTCCCCAGGTCTCAGTTTCACCCAGGGATCTCCGCACACATGGACAATCATTTCCCATGTCCCAGGCCCCAACCCCAAATATCCACACTGACAGCAGGCAGGGCTCTAACAGCCACACATTGTGCTCTGGGGGGAGGAATACTGGAATAAAAGAGACTGAATGAGGTGGGAAATACCCTTCCAGAGGAGGCAGTGCACTGAAAACGAGAGACAGCCATCCTTTTTCTCTGCTCCTCTCATTCCAGCAGCGCTTCCCTGGGTCACGCTCCCCTCCCCACACTTCACTGTCACTGAGTGTTGACAGAACCAGTTTCTGGCAGTGTAAGAACGTTGCTGCTGTTAATAATTCAAGCTTCCACCTGCCTCTGCTTCCCCCATTTCCAGTCCAACACCTGAGTTTAAAGCACTGAAAAACTCGACTCCACTTCCAGAGCCCAAACTGCGCCAATGAAGGATGATCACCCCCCACACAGGGGCAGCAGGAGGGGGCAGAATTATCCACAGCGACCTTGATGGTCTTAAAGGACTTTTCCAACCCTAACAATCCACAAAGTCTGATCTGTTCGGTGTTTGCTGCAGAAGCAGCAGCCTGCGGCAGCCATCCTGCCCTTAATCAGAGTCGTTACTTGTTTATCTCAACTTTGATAAGGGCCTTCTGTTCTCTGGGGAAGATGCATCTCAGGGAAAGGACTGCAGCCCTGAACACCAGGTGTGAATGTTTCTCCTTTATCCCCCAGAACGCTGGGAAATGGCATATTTGAGTGGCTGATAAGGGGCACAAAAGTCTGCCCTCCCAGGTGCTTGGGGGTGTAGCTGTTTTTTATCTTTCCCCCTGCACGTTCCCAAAAACCTTCTTAAACCTTTCCCATGGTAGAAACATATAAATACTGGAGTGTGTGTAATAAAGACAGATCCTGCTGGAAGAAGCAGTGATCTCTGTTTGGTTTTTTCCAAGCTGCTGCAAAATGGGGACACGATCACTGAATCTCTAGCAGCAGCGTTCGAACTGAGCTGTGAGGAGGGGACCCCGATATTTCATCTCTACTTGCTGGACAGGTAAGACATGAATGTGGAACTTTGGGACAGGCTCGTGCCACGGGCAGAAGCTCTATTTAGAGATTTTACAGAGAATTTTGAAAGAACAGGGATTTAACACCCCGACAGCTAAGTTAGCTGCTTTATTAGTATATGAATAACAATTGTAATGCATTCCCCACCACGGTTCCTACACGGTGTGGGGAAAGGTGGGAGCAGAGTTGGAGGCACAGAAGGAACAAGGGCGGCCAGTCACGGACGATATGTTAATTAATGTTAATTAATGAAAACCGTATTTACCGCTTTGAAAACTTTGCAGCCTGCCGGGCAGGTCCGTGAACGCCCTGGCACAAACGCTTTAAACCTGGAGGCTGCTGCGAATGTTAGCGATGTCTCTGCAGAATCAGGGGACGGGCATTCTCAGGGATTGGCGAGTCTTTTGATCCTGGTTCTATTGATCCTGAGCAAAGGTGTGATCCCTGCCCTCCCGTAAAACATTCCTGCAGCTCAAGTGCATTTCCTACCTTCCTAGCTAATTCCTATCTTCCCCCCGCCGCCCCCAACTCCCTGCGTCCCCAGCTTTACAACTAAATGACAAATATTTTACAGGGTTACTCGACACCGGCGCAGGATCGGCGGGACACGATGGCATCGGAGAGCGGCGTCTGCAGCTTTGTGTTCAAGAAGCGGGTCCGGGCTGCGGGCAGGGGCTGGCGAAAACGGCTCAGCAGCGGGGAGGAGAGCAGTGGGGAGGAGGAGAGCAGTGGGCAGCAGGGCAGCACCGTGGTGTGGAAGAAGCAACAGCGGGACACCCCCAACCCTACGATCCAGAAGACCCGACGCAGCGAGGATGAGGATCCTGCCAAGGAGGTCGAGGATCCTGCCAAGGAGATCGGAGTCACCTACAAATCGACCAGGTCGGCGAAACCTGTTGGCCCAGAAGACACGGGAGCCACAGCAGTGTATGAACTGGACACGGAGAGGGAGAAGGATGCCCAGGCCATCTTCCAGCGCAGCCAGAAAATCCAGGAGGAGCAGAGAGGAAAGGACAATGATAAAATTTACCGTGGCATCAACAACTACCAGAAGTACGTGAAGACCAAGGACACATCGATGGGAAACGCCTCTTCAGGAGCTCTCAGGAGAGGCCCCACCCGTGCTGGAAACGCCTCTTCAGGAGCGCTCAGGAGAGGCCCCATCCGTGCTGGAAACGCCACTTCAGGAGCGGTCAGGAAAGGCCCCATCCATGCTGGAAACGCCTCTTCAGGACTGCTCAGGAAAGGCCCCATCCATGCTCCGGAGCACCTGCAGCCCACAGTGAGCTGGGATTACCAGCCCGACATCTGCAAGGACTACAAAGAGACCGGGTTCTGCGGCTTTGGAGACAGCTGCAAATTCCTGCACGAGCGCTCCGACTGCAAACACGGCTGGCAGATCCCACGGGAGCTGGGCGAAGGTGGCTATGGCATCAATGACAACGAAAACCATGAGGTGAGCAGCGATGAGGAGGACGTGCCTTTCAAATGCTTCATCTGCAGAGGTTCCTTCAAGAACCCCGTGGTCACCAAGTGTCGGCACTATTTCTGTGAGAGCTGTGCCCTCCAGCACTACCGCAAATCCCGGCGCTGCTATGTCTGTGAGGAGCAAACCCACGGGGCCTTCAACCCTGCCAGAGAGCTCATGGCAAAGTTGGAAAAACGCAAAAGGAGGAAGAGGAGCAGCAGTCAGACCATGGAGAAGATCCACAGGAGCAGAACTCGGTTTGTACATAACGCAATAAAGCTTTTGTAGGAGAAAAAAATAAATTAAAAAAAAAAAGATGCAGAAGAAGCAGCAGCCTGCAGCAGCCATCCTGCCCTTAACCAGAGCCCTGTATAGAAGAGTGACTTGATACTTGTTTATCTTAACTTTGTGTCTTGGGGTGACTTTACGATGTTGTATCCCAAATATCGCCCAGATATGAATCCCTTGCCTTTCTGTGCCTTTAAAACTGGGTGTGAGAGAAGGAAAAAAAAAAGCCAGAGGAAGTTTTTCAAAGCAGTTCTGTGCTTCAAGGTCACTGCTCCTCCGCGTGCTTCCACGGCAGCGAGAAGAGTGGAGGAAGAACCTTCCTGCTTTCAGCTCTGCTTCTCTGGAGAGAGATGGAGAGTTAATTTTTTCTCCCTGGGACTTTGGTTTCTTCTTCTTCATCTCTTCTGGACTGTTCAGAACACCGAGAACTCACTGGGAAAACTCACTGGGAGCCCACGCGAACCCAGCTTTGAGGAGGAGGAGGAGAGAGACCACACCTACAGAAGGCCTTTGAGTTTTACCAGGTTTCTCTCCACAGCAAGAGGGTTTATTATTTAGCATTATTATTATTTTCCTGTGTGTTTGTTAAATAAACAGGTTTTCTTCTTTTCCTCTGGGAAGATTTCTTCCCCCGACCTGGTGGGGGAGTGTTGGCTGCAACCTGCCTTCTATCAGAGGATATTTTCCTCCAAATTTACCTCAAACCAGCACACTTTGATAAGGGCCTTCTGTTCTCTGGGGAAGATGCATACCAGGGAAAGGTTTTACCTGGTCCCAAATTCCATTCCAGGTGCATCGGGTGTTGTCCATGGATTTGGAGGGATACAAGAACCTGCAGCCCTGAACACCAGGTGTGAATGTTTCTCCTTTATCTCCCATTCGAGATGGCACGTTTGAGTGAGTGGCTGATAATGGGCACAAAAATCTGCCCTGCCAGGTGGTTGGGGGTGTAGCTGTTTTGTCTTTCCCCCTGCAAGTTCCCAAAAACCTTCCCAAAGCTTTCCCATGGTAGAAACATATAAATACTGGAGTGTGGGTAATAAAGACGGATCCTGCTAGAAGAAGCAGCGGTCTCTGTTTGGTTTTTTCCAAGCTGCTGCAAAATTTGCTAACAGGGCCATCCTGCCAGGAGCTGAACATCTGGCTCCTATTGACGAGGGACAGGACAAAGTCCACTCGAGTGTAACTGGAGCAGAGGGATTAAGTTTTGTTTTCAATTCAACCCCTCAGAGAAGCAGAATCCTGCTCTACATCCTCACCTCACTTTAAATCACGTCCTCTCATTAAAGACCTGATTTCAAGTTCCCCCATTCACCAAACAGGCAACCAGCAAATCAACCCAATATTTAAAACCCCAAAACTCAATCCCATTTCATGCCTTAGGTTTTAGCTTTTATATTTTCCAAACCCTGCATTCCCAGTGTGTAACTCTGCAGTGTCCTGCAGCCTGGGAGCTGCTGCTCTCTCATGCTGAGACAGACAGAACAAAGCCTCTCCAGGCTGCTCTCCAAGGACACCCAGCCCGGCCTAGGCCCAAAATGTGTAACCCAGCATCTTGAGAAGGGGGGCAAGCTGAGGGGAAATTCCATCATTAGCTAAAGTTTAATTGGTGCAATTGGGCTGAGATGCAAATGGCCCAAAGCTATAAAAGTGTGAAGAACTCGTGACTCGGGGTCCATCTTGGGTGCAGCCTTTGGTCTGCCCAGGGTGTGCCTCTGAAGGCCTTTCCAATAAATATCCACCTTTATCAAATAAATATCCACCTTTATTCCCTCACTCCTGTCCAGTCTCTGTTTCTGGGTTGGCCTCTTTAGGCATCAAACCCCTCAGAGAAGCAGAATGCTGCTCTCCACATCAGCCCATCCTCACCAGTTACTCTCATTAAGGACCCAATTTCAAGTTCCTCCATTCCCCAAAAAGGCAACCAGCAAACCAACCCAGCATTTAAAACCCCAAAATTCAACCCCATTCAGCACAAACTGCTGACACAGACCTTGGACCTGCCTCTCTTTGGGTCTGGCTTTATTGAGTGACCCGATCCAAGCTCACGATTTGGGAGCACAGCAGCAAAATCCTGGATGTAAGTAACAACCCACCGGTGTCCAGGGAGGACTCACCGAAGCAGCAGCTCTTTGGGCAGTTTTTTGTTGATCGCAGCTTCATCGTTGTTTGAGAACATCTGCAAACACAAAAAAAAATGACACAATTTAGCCACGTTATCAAGGGAACAAACCCTGCTTTACTCCAGGGAAGAAGTGGTTGGTTAATGAGGCCGTTTGCAGACATCTGGACCAATACATTTCTAACAGATCAACTTTGTGCTGCAGCTTTCCAGCTCCTGGGCTGGACCACAGCTGGGTGGAGTATTACATCAAAATATCTCAAAACGTGGCGCAAGGATGCTCTGTGGATTGAGAGATTAAATATAAATATAAATAAAAACCCGAGATTTGCAGCTGTTTTAGTGAAGTAAATGATAATCAGGATGTGGTTGTGAGCTGGCACTGACTGGGGAGGCTCCCTCAGCATTTCGGGGGGTGCACCAAGGCACAGACACATAAAAACTGGGAGGTTTTACAGATCAAACTTCTGCCCAAGGGGCTGGAGGGAAGAGGAGGAGTGGTGCAGCAGCCCAAATATTCACCACACTGAGGTGGAAGGTGCAGGTGCAGCAGGGTTGGGTTCTGCAGGGTGGGAAAAAGTGCTGGTGAACAGAGAAACAACAAATTTTTGCAGGGCCCAGAAGGCTCTCGCAGCCCTCAGGAGCTCTGGGAGAAAAAGAACTGATTTTTAAACCATTTTTAAAGGGAGTTGTGATCTCTGGTGCTGCACCAGGAGGAGGGATAATGCTGGGAAAGCTCTGTGTTCTTTCAGAGCTGGTTCTTGTATCCCTCCAAACCCATGGACAACACCTGATGCACCTGGAACGGACTTTGGGACCAGGTAAAGCCATCTCAGACACTCTAAAAATGGGGGAACCTTTGTTTTTTTCAAGGGGTCCCAAGGAAAACAGAGAGCAAAGCCTCACGTGGCTCTTGAGAAGTGCCTAAATAAACACAGTTCTAAGATTTGGTACTATCTTGCCATGGGGAAAATCCAGCACCTCCCAAATATCCTGTACCTGAGCATGGATCCAATCCCATCCCATCCCAAATATCCCATCCCTGAGCATGGATCCAATCCCATCACATCCCAAATATCCTGTACCTGAGCATGGATCCAATCCCATCACACCCCAAATATCCTGTAACTGAGAATGGATCTAATCCCTTCACATCCCAAATATCCTGTACTTGAGCATCCCATCCAATCCCAAATATCCCATCCCTGAGCATGGATCCAATCCCATCACATCCCAAATATCCTGTACCTGAGCATGGATCCAATCCCATTCCCCATCAAAGCACCCACCATAACCTAAGATGAAATCCAATGTGAAAATCCAACGTGCTGCCACTAAATGGCCCTTCAAATGCTCCAATCCATGATGGAAAACTGGGAACTGAGGAACACCATCATCCCCAGAGAACCCCAAACCCCGGGATTTTAGAGTCCAACGCTGTGCTCCCAAATCCCAGTCTGCTTTTGAGTTATCCCAAATCCCAGTCTGCATTTGAGTCATCCCAAATCCCAGGCTGCTTTTGAGTTATCCCAAATCCCAGGCTGCTTTTGAGTTATCCCAAATCCCAGGCTGCTTTCAAGTTATCCCAAATCCCAGTCTGCTTTCGAGTTATCCCAAGACACCAGAGCACGATGCTGAAGTGGGAACTCTCAAACTGCCTTCCCAAAATGTCACTGGCAGAAGTGCTGCTCCCCCCCCCAGACCCTTTTATCACTTCCCACAGGGAATATCACAAGTCCTGAGCAGGAAGCAGCCCGGCAGCTCTCAGCCCAATTTGCTGCTAATTAAATGAAGTTTTGCCATTCCCGGCTAGCACAGCTCCAAGGGCTCTTCCCTCCCATCTCCAAGTGACTCTGCAGCCCCAGAGGGTGGGGACAGATATTCCCAAAGCTGGGAGCGCAGCACCTGAGTATTCTGGGACTGAATCAGCTAATTAAATTGATTAGCTGATCGATTAGGAAATCGAGGGAATCACAGAGAGAGCTCTAACGGAGGAGGAATGCTGAGGAATTATTGATGGGAAAAGGAGGTGTGATTCTATCCCTCACAGGCAGATCCAAACCCTTTCCCACCACTGCCCAGGCCTCTGAACCAAGATCCTCTTCCCAAAAAAAGGATCAGAGAAATTAAAGGAGCAATCAGAGAGCAGGAGCAGACTTCCAAAAAGGAACCAGAGCAGCACAGAACAAGGGCAGGAAGGGTTAAAACAGAGATTCCAGAAGCAGCCAGGAGCCTCCTCTGCCTGATCACAGGGAAACTCTGCCCATCAAATCCCTCAGCAGGAAAACCTCACCTGGATTCCAGCACAAATCCCATCCCCAGACGGGTTTCTGCAGGAGTTTCCCTTTGACCAGCTCTAAATCTAAAGGAATGTTTGTTTTTTGTCTTACTAAAAATAGTCCTTGGACTTCAAACCTGACGGGGCCCAGGCAAGATGGGCTCTGTGGGAGAACCTCTGGAATTCCCCCTCCCCTGGAAAGCTGGGAAGAGCCAGGGTGCATCTCCAGACCTATTTTCTCCAGCCTTCCTTCAAAGCCTGAGGCTCAGATGGCAGAGGCTGGGTGAAAACAGGCTGGAATTGGGATTTTGCTAAGTCATGGCAGCACGTACAGCTAAATATACCACGGACACGGGGACCTTCTGGCAAGTCCATGCAAAAATAAAGCTTTGAAAAAATGTCAGAGGCTATTCTAGACTTCCAGGCTTTCCAAATACTTCTAGGGATAAAACCTAAATGCCTCAAGTTTGCTTTTCCTAACATCTCTTTTATCCTCTTTAATAATCCTCTTTTATCCTCACCTCAATACCAATTCCTGGCTGGGAGGGTGGGGAACTCTGGACAGGACACAGAAAAACCCATTTTTCTTGTATGTAGATTTTCAGTTCTGTACCAGACACAGAATATTTCACTACAGAGCAACTTTGGTGCTGCCTGAAGCCAGATGGGATATTGGGAAGCAATTCCTGGCTGGGAGGGTGGGGAGGGACTAGGATGGAATTCCCAGAGAAGCTGTGACTGCCCCTGGATCCCTGGAGTGCCCAAGGCCAGGCTGGATGGGGTTTGGAGCACCCTGGGACAGTGGGAGGTGTCCCTGCCATGGCAGGGGGTGCAGCTGGATTAATTTTAAGGTCCAACCCAAACAGTTTGAAATTCTATGAAATCAAGGAAATTTATAAAAACAGACGAGCAAAAGTGACCAGAAGGCAAAGCTGTCACAGCCTTACACCCAGCACAACGTGCAATTGTCCATTTGCTTTAAAAACTCATCCTTTGCCCTCGAGAATATAAAAAATGTGACAAACTGGCTCCATTCCTGAAGTATTCCTGCAGCATCCAGGGCTAATTCCCACATTTCCCTGCTCCCA